>CABFOQ010000982.1:17890-56074 GCA_900660455.1 Gephyroberyx darwinii | reverse complement strand
GGTAGGGGGTGATTTTCTTGTGTCCACCTATAACAGCAAGGGACAACAGGGAAGCTACGATGCTGCGACCAGACACGCGAGTGAAGCCGCCGTGCCTTCTTCCAGCTCCCCCTCCCCCATTACACACACACACAGACACCCATCCTCCCTCAGACAGACCAGGAACAAACCATGATGGCACAGTGACCTACAAACCACACCCCCATGGGAATTATGCACATGCTTTCGAATCAGATTCCATTAAAAGTCAGCTGCGGGAGCAATCCAGAAGGGAGGAGTTTTTTGTGAGTGTGGCTAAAAACAAAACAAAAGACGTCCGCTCGTCTCGCTAGACGCCCGGGCTTTGTTTCCGATATGTTGGTCAAGCTGCGGCACTGACCGAGAATCACAATGTAGAGGTATGCAAAAAAAAAAAAAAAAAGGGCAACTGCATGGAAGTCGTAAGGCAGCGGAATAAAGAAAAGAGAGAGAGGAAAAAAACAGAATTCAGGGAAAAGAATCATAATAAATACTGAAAAAATGACGTCCTGCTGCTGATGATGAGAAAGAGAAAGTCTTTTATGTGGAATATCCACTCAGCAAACAGCTGCCTAACGGACTAGCCAGCCACAAAGCCTAGACACACCGCACGTTGTCAGCCTCAAAGACATCCATATTGCATCATTTCTTAAATCACTTGCTCCAAATGCTCACATCATCTTTTTTCCTTCCTCACAATGAGTTATTAACATGAATGGAGAGTCATTATCATGATTAGATACAATTTAGGTATGCTTCACGTAATTAGCCTCAACTAAATCCCATGAACACTGAGTTGTAATGAGATGTGATTTAAGATAAGAGCCTCGCTGAGATGAAACGGTCGACTCGGGTAAAACAGGGATTTATTCGACGTGACTCATTATATGTTTTCCGAGGTGGCGGTGGCAACCGGGAGGAACGCAAAAAAAAACCCTTTTCATGTGTCTCTTTTCATCTAAAGATTTCTAAATTAGAATGACACACACAGCCGGAGTTTAGAGGGAAGAGAAAATATAACGTTGCTCTTGTTTCAAAGGAGCTGGCATAGCCCGGTGTTTTCCTTCACCCACAATGAATGGCAGCAGAAGTACAGAAGTAGCTCAACTTGTTGTCGCAGGATGACACACAGAACGGCAGCTTGGTTTGCAGGTATTCCCTTCCACGTAGAAAATGAAGCTATAACATTGTTGTTTTCCTTCTATTTTACGACACTTTGGAGCCTTATTGAGAAAAATATTGTTCATTATTAGTTGCTGTAGCATATTATTATGATTAGCAGTAGTAGTACTAGTTGGAGCAACACTAAATTTGTCTCATTTGTTTAAATAAAAAGTAGGTAGATAACTTATTGCTCTTTTACCTTAGCTCTGGTTCTGCTCTTAGATGCTTGTTTAGGAAGGAGATGCACTTATGATTTCTGGTGACTAGTAGTTCTCTTGCCTACCTAAGTTGAATGCACTTATTGTAAGTTGCTTTGGTTAAAGCGTCTGCTAAATGACTGCAATGTAATGTAATGAAAATAGTAACAATATTTATAGTAATGGTAATAGTAGTAACCAAAATGAAGCATTGAACAGCAGGCAGGCCTACATGTAGGACCGATATACATGTAAAGTAATGTAAAGTAATAAAAAACACACTGTAAACACAGCGTTCTATGTGAACTAATTTTGCATTGTGCTTTTACAGTAAAAAAAAAAACATAGGACGGCTGCCTTAAATACATTAGCTTGCAGACTGCTGTATGTTCTGGTATTGCACGCAAACACTCACAAAATATCTAATACATGCATGTTGTGTACAATCATAAAAGCTTGCAGAGGCAACTACTGGAAACAATTAATACTTTTATAGCTGTTTTCTTTCCAGCTGAGCTGCAACTTGTGCCCCCGTTTTATAAGCTATTCAAAGAGGGATCATGAAACAAAGCGGCTCGTTCACGACGGAGGAATGAATCAGTTCTTCCAGAGAGACTACCTTTCATGTTTTCTTGATCACCTATGGACCTTAGATGATCGTAGATCCCCCAAGCCTGGATGCTGGCAGTTCAGATGGTCTGACACAAGCAATATTGGGCATCTCTGATTCATTTTTCTCATCGGGTGCTTAAGAGGAAAGCAGCACCACTGGTGTATAAAAAGCCTCTCTACAAAGCTAATAAGCCACTTGCACACAAACAGCCTCTCTCTCTCTCATTCCTCTTTCTCCGCAGCGCTCCGATGGACCACCTGTTAAGACAGTGGTGCTCATTAGGCCTGAGACTGGGAGGCCTCCACGGGGCTGCTGAAGCAACACCATGAAACAGTCACACTCATCCTGGTGGAATCCGGCTATAAAATGCACTCTCACTGGGACATAGCTCATAAAATACACACGTAAGCATTTACTCACACAAGCATGCATACCACGCACACACGCATGTGTTGCAAACATGCTCACACGAATGCTGAAACACACATGCACATACACACACACACATTATTGAATATAAACTGCTCTGCAATGAACACAGAGGCAATCACTATCACCAGTCCTGAAGGGATTTGAGGCCCATTATCTAGAGGGTTGGGATTTGATTTTCTGTTTGGGTGGCTCCAACGCGACAAGCTGCCGGTGCAAATAGATTATCTCGCTAGGGAGTGAGAAACAACTTCCTTCGACAAACAATAGAGGCTGTCTTATAAACATTCTGCAAGACGATGGAAATCAGTAGCAGTATAACCGCTCTCCTTCCCTGAGCCTGGATCTATGAAGCATCCCAGAGAACGAAACGCGGATTTGGGTTGCCTCTCTTTCTTTATCAATCTAAAAAAAAACACTTAACAGACTGTAGATCAGCACTTATATTCTGAGGCAATTTCCCGGTTTAATTTGTAAGTGAGCGTCAATAAATTGAAGCCAATGATATGGATTACTCACAAACACATAGCCTGCTAATGTCTCTATGGTGTTGCCTCCCTAAAGACGTTGAGCTCATCTTGGATGGCGTACAGGTGCTAAGTGAGCGCGTGCTGTTTCCTCTCCGATCTACTGTTTTCTATTTGCTTGAGTCATCTTGGGAAACAGCAACACCTCCACCAGATCACACGGGGTTACGGTGTTTTACATGAACGTGGAACGTTTCTCCGAGGGTTATGAGAATCTATTCCAACCTAGCGGAGTTAAAGCAGGACCCCGGGGCAAACAAAACAGCATTAAGTATTAAGGTTCGCTTAAATGGAGAGGAATTCACTGTGTCAACTCAATATCCTCAGGAAGCAGCAAAAAAAGCCCAAAAAATAACACGTTGACAGAAGGTGTTATGCATCTTGTTAACTGTGCTTTGACAATGACCAACAAGTGAGGAGCCATGACGTGAAGTTTGGCCCTAGCTTAGGTGAAATGTGCAAAAGACTACTGGATAAAGTGGCACCCACATTCCCCTGATATAGCTTATGTTCAACAATAAAAAATAATAGTTGTTACAGCGATGACATTAGCTAAATATAGAAGATATGCTTTGAACTTGTCTAAAAATAAACAATAAAATACCGTAATATATGGTTATAATAAAAAGCATTATCAGCCTAATAAAAGCAGGTAAACTTCCCTTAATGGATTGAATGGGGAAAAATGAAATTAATACAATTAAAAAATTAAAAATAATATCTCTGCTTGTTAAAATTTTTTTTATTTTTTAGCTGTGGTCACACTGTTGGTGCCTGGGTGTTAGACGGATGAATGTGATGTGAGTCCTCTCCCAGAACAACACATGCCTGTGACGTCTGCAGGCTATTTGTGGAGCAGTCTCTTTAACTACACTGAGCTCAGGTGCTCTGCAAATCCTGCGCTATCAGTCTTACAGAGCTGTGTGTGTGTGTGTTTGTGTGTGTGAGAGAGAGAGAGAGAGAGAGAGAGAGAGAGTGTGCCATTTCCAACATACCGCCTGAACAAGCCAGCGCCAGTCAGCTCCTAATTCACTGATGTACTTAATTACGAGCAAACTGTATGCTTAATGACTGAGGAGGGACACTGAGGAGTGCAGGGAGAGAGAGAGAGAGAGGGAGAGAGAGGGACAGGGAGGGAGAGGGATCGTGTATGACAGAACCGCATTAAGATGTGAACAAAGCATTGGGGCTTAATTATATGAACCTGCTTGCACGTCAGATCCCTGATACCAGAGTTCAGCGGAGGTCGCACTTTCTCTCAGGGAAGATTTACCGGCCTGTTTGACCTAGAATAAGTCGGTGAATCAAGAGGGGGAGGGAGGATTCATTAAAACCTCCTACTGAGGCCATATAAAATCCAGAATTATGGTTAGGTCAAACATTTTTGCCTACATATTTCATACCCTCGTCCATTTACCACATAGCTTCTGACCCGCGGCCCAGGTGCAGAGCAATGAATTTGACCAATTACTAATACGTTTTTTTGGGTCGTGGCCCGTTATGTAATGGACTTGAGCAAGCCCATTCACAGCAGAGCCACGCACTCAGACCAATCCGCCGCCATCAGAGCACTCATCCATCTGAGATAACGCTGACCGCTCATCTTTCAATACTAAGAGGAAAAGAAGGCGAGAGACTATTTCCCTGCTTTTGTTCAGCAGAACTCAGATAATCAATTTGACTTATTGTCCTCAGACACCAATTTCCGCCAGTATAATAAATTACTCCGACTATTCAGCTCCTGCCATTGCCTGAGGTGCACATCGGTTAGTAACGAGGGCAAAACAAAATGTTATTTGTTTTTCTCTTTCTTTACTTATTTGTCTGTTCAACGCATTCCTTCAGAGTTGCTCCCAGCCCAGGGTACTATCATTGCACAGAAAGTTGCAATAGGTGTTCGTGAACTGCTGCAGAATAATCAAATCACTCGGGACGAGGGGGGGTGGGGGGTGGAGTGCCTCCTCTCCGCCATGCCTGCTATTTCAGTACAACAGAGTACATTCCTGGAGCTTAGCAGATATTAAAAATGCAAGTCACGCAAACTGGGTTAAAACACCACACAGTGCACACATTTAGTTCAGCTCAGTAGCCAGGGGCTCAGGCCAGACACTTGGATTTGTGGCAAAGGGAGGGGATAATCTGAGTACACAGTTTAGCACTTTGGAGTGTCAGCTGGCAACTACGGCAGTGCAGAAAAGCAAGCAGGAAAAGACCGCTCAGCTCCCACTCTCCCACTCCCAAACGAATGGAGCGAGCACGAGAAAGAGAGAGAGATCCTGTCATCCTTGCATTACACTTCCTGAACGGTGTTCCAAGGTGAAGGTGGCAAGGATACACGTGTGAAGACAGACAGCAGCCCCAGTGCCCCCCCGTCTTCTAACAACGCTCCTCAGGGACTGCTTTAAGGCTGCAAGTGAGGGACCTTGAGAGAGAGGCCTTCGGCAGCAGCACTTGAGGTGTGCTCTCAGGTTTTTATGAGGTGCAAAGTGGGGTATTATTCCTTCCAACTCCTCGACTCCCTTTCCTAAAGGCAGAGAATTCTTTCTAAACCCCAAGAAAAATACATGTATGTGGATTTTTATGAGTTGAAAAGTGTCCGTGCAGTTGACCAATCCCCTCCACTGGCTGAGAAAAGCCGAGTTGGAAGGCGATGTTGCCAAATCCATTTGCTGCGTGGTAGGATTCTGTACGTGAAAACAGATGAAGGAAACACTATGGGTACAGCTGGTTTAGAGGTTAAAGTCTCAACCCGTTCCCATCCAAAAACATCTCTGAACTAGTATCATGTGCATGGATTATTCATGTTGCACCAACAAAATTCTTTAGGCCTCTCCTAGAATTAATGGACAACAATGCCATTTTTACACCACACATGAGCTACGCTGCAGTCAAGCAAGATGTGAGCTCGCTCTTGTGCATCACAGACTTTCCAATAGAGCAGAATTGTGGATATTACCCTCCATCACAGCTTCTAAGGTGAAAATGAAACCACAGCAGAGCAGAGTGTGTAATGTGTCCATCCCCACCCAGTGGGAGTCCATGTTACGGTGTATTAACAGTCCTTGGTTGGGATTCACATTGCATTTTATTGTCCTTGATATCACTTAGGAAGATGGGCAGTTAAAAAGAATTATTCCTCCGCCTGTGGTATGGAAAACCACATGGTCAAATATATGGCCAGTAAAAACAAATGGCCTGTGTCGCTAAAATACCGTCCTTTTGTAATAGCATCACAAGCGAAGAGCGCCGCAGTGTTTGGTTGATAGCGACGGCCTGAATACTGCAACAGCAACCGAGAGCAGCAGCGCCATTTCCCCTGTGTCTCCATGTAGTATCGATCGTCCCCGGGCCAGTGGCCTATCTTCCCTCAGCCCCCCTCCAACTCATCCACCGCTCAGGTCTGTACTTGTCATCTCATTTCACCAGCTCGGTACGGAGGCTCCAGCAAATCAATTACCAGCCTCTCACTGTGGGAAACCTCTGTCTTTGCTCTTCTTTTGTCAGCTGATATAGTTCTCTGCTTGACTCCCATGAACTTGTGGAGCTGCAACCACTTGACTGACTGACAGACACTGAAAAAGGGCCTGATGCCCCTCAAGTCAACCATGTCAAACCAAAATGTTTTTGTTCCTGCAGTACTGCAACTACAAAGCAGCTTTCTACTGACTTGTGCTTAAAACAGTGATCTTCAGAGTTATTCATTGGAGAACCAAGGGTTTTAATTTGATAGGGAGCCAGCAGAGGCAGCGTCAAGTTGGTGCCCAGGAGGGAAAAAGAAGAAACAAAGGAATCTCAACTTTTGAATTCTGCATATTGCACACGTTAGATAATGCTATGTTTCATGGAACCAGCCAGGGTTCTTCTACTCTTTACATCAAATTGCCACCAAATCTTTGTATAACTATCCTGCCATAGTTCACACTCAGGAGCTCTTTATGTTTTTTTTCAGGCTTTTTCAGAATTTCTTAGATGGAGAAACCATCACCATCACTTCTGCTTCTGTTGGCTCATTCTGTTAACTCGGAGCCAGGTACCGTTGTTTCATGGCTTTCAATTAGAAAGCAGAGGACTTAAGCCAAACTCCTGAGGTAAACACTGCTGACCACTGACTTGGTGTTTCATCCAACTCATAAATCACCCTATTATCTGACTGGGCCTACTGTATACTGCAGAGTGTGAGAGCTTAGGACATGGTCTTAAATAAGCTCTCTTGAATCCACCTCAAATAAACACAGTCATATCAGTCATATAAACACTGCGCTAATAAACCA
Organism: Gephyroberyx darwinii; assembly: GCA_900660455.1. NCBI lineage: Eukaryota > Metazoa > Chordata > Actinopteri > Trachichthyiformes > Trachichthyidae > Gephyroberyx > Gephyroberyx darwinii. The sequence continues at coordinate 48,855 of CABFOQ010000982.1, read as the reverse complement.
AACTGTTGTTGGTATGGAAATACAGAGGCTATACACTGCTGATAATAATGTATGTGCTGTCAAGCTCCTTAGATATATTTGAGGAAAACAGTATTTACTCATGGTATCTGGTTGACTGAGGCTGGAGATACGCTGGAATACTGCCAGACATTAGTCCACAGTAGTCATTCCACTTATGAGTGATTTAAAATGGGAATCAGTCATTTATTTTGAAGTACTGTAAAATATTTTTTATATATGGCAAAATGACCGTATCATTTAGGCTACAGTAAATAGAGTGAAGCACCAGGTGAAGAGAACGTGGATACGCTGATGATTTCATATTTGATTTTCTGCCTGAAATTCCTGTAACCAATTGTGAAATTGCGTTAGTAAAGGGTGGTCAGGCCCCAGAGTAATTTCTAACAAGGGCAATAGAAAAGGGTCCAATTTTGCATTTCATAAAAAATGTTATAGAGGAAGCTGGCTGAACATATATGTTTATAAAGTCTCGCCATGATAAGCGAAGGCATGTTTGCCAGGGAAAAGCTCTGTAGTTAGGGGGGCAGACTAATGCTGGCTAATGCACACAGCTGGCAAGGACACAGACTCATAGGGCAGCCAAAGGTTGCACCTCACACAGCTACACTTGCATCACCGCGGCTTTATTGGATTGACAGGGTGCAAGCTCTCAACTCCACTGACTGCTCCACATTTTACATTAGGGTCCTGCCTTACTGCGCCTGGTGCTTTGATGGATAGTGTTTGTTTGGTGCACTCAGACAGACAACTCTGGTCTCTCAGCGTTACACAATGCACTCTGATATATTAATGCAACAAGCAGAATTGCGCGTGTGCGTTTCGCTTGTGTTTTTGTTTGTCTTCAACAAAAAAAGGCAACAATCAAACTCATTGTGTAATCTCCGGTGACTATACACGCACTCATGACAGATGAAAATGTAAGAGCTGTCTATGTCAGAGGCTGCCAGACAGCCGAGTACACGTCACTAGGTCAACCTTCCTGGGGTTTATTAAAATGCGAGTGACCTGGGCTTCATGGTTGAGAGCTGTCAGGAAGTGTAACTGTGTTGAAGTGGAGACATTGTGCATGCACCGCTACAAGAGGACTGGCTTTTTTCCTCCCTGGTTGAGGGCTCTGTACACTGCGTCCATTCTTTGATCAAACTCAACTTGCCTTTGAGGTTCTTCGCCTTACCCTTGATAGCGGGTTTTGCCTTCGTCATAAATCTCCACATGATTATGGTGACTTTTTTTGATTATAAGAGCCTGTGTCTTAGAAATACTAAAACTACAGCACAATGTTTTCCCATGTAGGAAATCCCTCGCAAGAAAAGTATAGACCTAAAACCACAAGAGAGGTTTAAGAGCCTCTCAACCTGGGACTAAAAGGTTTTAACCCCTAATCTCGTTTAGACTGTGGGGGTCTGTTGCTGCAGCAGCTGCCTCACCACTGGGAGTCCACTGACAGTTGCAGACAAAGTCTCCTAAGTCAGACAAATCTGCAAATAATTAAAGCTTCGGGGAGATTCGTCTGTTTTATTGTTTAATATCTCTCAAGCTTATTGTGAGGAAGCAAATGCCTTAATGAGAAAAACATGCAGTACCATCAATCTGCTCCATGCTCTTCTACATTTGACTTCTCAAATGTATGAAATGAAATGTATCTCTTTTCTTGGCAACTTTTCAGTCGGTGTGCAACCACCATGTTTTAGTATTATCCATAGGGTTCGGATTAAGGAACTTGCGCAACCACACATAAAAATGTGCTTTTGATTGTGGTGGACGGTACTGAGGCTGACACACGCTGTGATGAACGCATACAACCAGCGCAGGGCAGAGCAGTCAATGGACCCGTGGCTCATCTTCAGCCCCGCTCAGGTTTCCCATTCACTCCCAACTCATTCCCAGGCCAACGATTCGCCTGCCCACAATGATGATTAAAGGTCTTTTAATGGAGCTGAACCAGTTGCGTTGAACAATGATAATCCGTCCTACAAGGAAGGAAATGCAATTCTGTGAAAAAAAGCACGACTTCTGACGGTTTCCGAGGATATATGTTTGAAGAGTAACCGCTATTTCTAACGGCTCTTTTCCCCATAAATCAGAAGCTAGACAACAGAGCTGGTGTCCTGAAGGAAACCAGAGGTTCTTCTTAATAAATGCCATGAGATCATTCATAATGATGATTATGTGATTATGGCACAGCTAAGGATGTGTGCTTTCCAACAATACACTAGCTCAGACAGCACATTGTAAAGCTATTATGCCTTGTCAATATGCAGCACGATTGCCTTATAATAATCCATAGCACTACTTAAAATAGTCTTATTCCCATTTAAATTAATGATTTCAAATTAACACAGCATCTGGGCTTAGCTAGTGTTAAGCTAACCACAGCACTCAGCTGAGAGACTGTAATTGCACAGGGTCAAAGCCAAGTATAAAACAAAAACTGCCCATGAAAGCAACAGCCAATTGTCCTAAAATATATCCAAGGTTTAACAATAGCCAAATTGTAAGGGGAGGATAATTTTGTGTGTTAAAACAATCAATAAATAAACACACTAATAAACTAGCCATGGAAGCACCAGCCAATTGTCCTTAAATCAACTATGGCATCCCACAACAATGGCCAACCAGAAAAAGGAGGATAATTTCAACTGACTAATGCCTAATGTCAAACAGCTCTTTCCCAGATGCGGCTTAACATTTTTCTTTGGTACTTTTCAACATTCATCAAAACCAAATGAAATAGCATTTAACAAAAGAGCATGTTGTAGTATTTTTTACCAAGCATTTCTTTACCAATAAGGGCCTAACATTCAAAGGCAACAGTAGTAACCATCATGCAGAGGTAGGCCTGGTGTTTCCATGAGAAGCTAAGAAGTGAGGGTCTGCCTTTTAAAACTTTACTCACTGAAAAGTCTTGCCAGAAAAACGAACAGGCATGGCAATCAAAGTGGTTCAAAAACATGTCATTTTGTCTGTACGTATGCATGTTTCACAGGATGGTAAGACATCAAAATTACAACGGAGGAGAACTGCTGAGACCAAAACACCACAACGCTGTGACCTAAAAATTGAAAATTCCACAGCCACCAGACAGATTTGAAAGAGGCTTTTAATGTTTTGGACCCTGTCATATCCTATGTTCAATAGAGACATCAACAGCTCTCCCGGAAACTCATAGATTTCCACAGCTGTCACATATTAGTCCAGAGTACCCTGAAAACAGGTATAAAACATAGTTGTTTCTTTCCTCAACAGACGTCTGATTTCCAGAGGCCCTATCTTTGCTGATGTGGATGATTACCGCAAATTAAAAACTCATTGAGCAGGCAAACATGCCAGCGTGGGACCTGCCAACTCATCTGTTCCTTGTGACAACCAGTATCCATCATTCAGCGCTATACACAACCATACGCCTCCAACAATAGAGTGTGAGATACTCCATATCCTCGTGCATACCTCTGATCTCTCTCTGTCGGCCACATGCAACAGATTTGAGTGTGGTTTCATTTCCTGATGCTGGTACATCTCTTCGCCCGCTCCAGTTTAAGTTTAAGCCATTTTGGGACAGTAACCAGACCTAAAGTAAATATATGATGCATACAAATGCATGCTACTGCAGGCAATAGGCAGTTCAGTCATTTATTTTTCATTATGGACATACCCTATATTGTCAGAGTGAATGGGCTGAGCAATGGGTGCTGGAACAAAAATGAAATCCTTAATCACCTCATGAGGGTCCAGCCATCTGCGTGCTCACTGGGAAGCTATGGTGGATTATTCCTTTGCGAAAATCAATAACATCACAAAGAGCTGCCGGTGGTGGATGGTAGCCCAGCGATTGTGGTCACGACTCCCGAGGAGAATGACAATAAGGACCGCAGGACGTGTGTTTTAGAGGGAGTTGACATAATCATAATAGTCTATTCTCTCCATACAACAGGGCTGTGTCCCGAGGGAGCCGGCGAGCTCACACGACGGGTACCTGAGGCCTGCCTGCTTTACTTCAGCTGTCATGTAGGATAGTCCTCAGACCCATCAATCAACTGGAGTGACAGGCGTGCTTGCATTAGCCAAACGTGTGAAAGTAGCACTAAATGAGCAGCGATGACATGGAGGGAAGAGGAGGGAGCACTGCGGGGAAAAAATCTAGTGTTGAAATCTTGCTTTTCTTAAAATGAGTGAATGGAATCTGCCAATGGTGTGAGATAATTTCACTTGTTTCCAATAGAAATCAACTTGCCTCGGTTTATGAGTGTGAGAAGTGTCTTTCTTGATACTATTGGAGTGCTACACCTTCAGCCTTGTTTAAAAAAAAAAATGACACCCGCTCTGAGAAAATGCTTTGGAAACAGGTAGTATTATTAAACTAAATGGATGTAGTTTTTCACTTGATTTAATAAAAATACAACAGTACTTATGAGACTCTGAGACTAATTGACTTGTTAAGATGATGTTTTGGCAGTGACAGAGAGAGTTTGTAGTTTCTGACTGACAGTTTGTTTGAAGAGTAGTGAGCGCCATGTGTCTGAAGGTTAGGGGACTCCAGCCCTTTTACAGCAGTCACTCACTCAAAAAGGAAAACAAAGCTTGCAGCCGGGCAGCGGCGAGGATGGATTTCCTTAAACTGCTTCTAATTAAAACAGCCGCTGATGTTTCTACCATGTGGCGGTGAGAAATGCACCTACTGTACGGACGCCTGAGGAAGGGCCACTTGGGGGATCCGGTGCGGTGGTGGGTTTTTCTAACATCTCATCAAGGTGAATGTCGTAAGACCTTAGACCGCTGGAGTTCACAGTCAGGACGACGTGCGCTCGCTACAGGCTGAAACAGATCGCCTCGGGGCCTTCACAGCAGCACTTAGGCTAGCAGAGATCAGACTTCCATCTAATGCCATAATGCTTTCTCAATCATTCTCCCTTTCTCCAACTCTCTCTTTCTCTCTCTCTCTCTCTCTCTCTGTTCTTTTCTCTCTATCACCATCCCTCTGGCCTTACCTCCTTGTTTCGCTCTCAGATTAGATATTTATTTTTCTTGCGAGCACATTTAAGAAGTCCCATTATTTGTGACGTGTAGCTGACAGCACTTCTCTCCAGCTCCTTAAACCTCAGGGGCCAGTAAAGGAAAAACAGTTGCACACACACACTTTTCTCCCAACCCGAACTTCCTCCTCCAACCAAAAATAAACCTCAACCGGTTGTGTGTGCATCCCTCTCCTGCCGCATAGCCAGAAGGGGAAAGTTACACATGTGAAGGGCAAAGATGAGGCGAAACACCATGGTCGTAGATACTGAGGGTCAGCGCTCAGCCAAAATAAACGACTGAAATCAAGTCTGTAAACCATCATGATTCCATCAATCCCTCACTGGTGTGGTTTCATTTCATTCTTGATGAGGGGTGAGAGAGAGAGGGAGAGAGAGAGAGAGAGAGAGAGAGAGAGAGAGAGTTGGCTGTATCTGTGAAATACAATACAACACAAGCTGTTCCCCATCTGGAGAGATGTCAGACTCGTCTGCCTCACCGAGCCATGACAAGCTGAATTAGAACCAGTCAATTTACACCAAATTTGATTTGGTATTGCACTAATGCTGCATCTACATCTCCAAACACAAAAGTGAATAAGATGGCCAAACATTAATAAAAAAAAAGGCTCGATGACATATTCAGCAAGTGTAACAGCTGGTGAGTAAAAGCACCGGTAGGGAAAGATGGTAGCAAAAGCCAACTTCAATAGTGGCAACGTAACCTACAAATATCTCTGGTTTCATTCTCTCATACCACACAACCATTCAGGGAAAAGCCCCCAAAGGCTGAGATTACAGCACTGGAATGGATTCAACTCTTGCCCTCTCTCAATGTAGCTATTTGATGAAAGGCTTGGCAAGGGTCACTTCCAAGTGTGGTTTTTTCACTCGCTTAAATGAAACGATACATGAACTGGGCAGGACCCAGTCGTCTGGTTGTAAATAACCTGTGGTGTCCCAGAGGGAGGTATACTGTAGGATGTACTATGTCTACGTAGTGAAGAATACTAAAACCATGCACTGGTTTTAGTAAAGTGGCAATTAGACGCAGCATATGACAAGAAGGGCTTCGTCCATTGCTCCAGCCTGGTGTGAAGTCCCACAGCTGGGACTGTCCTGGTCCATGAGAATTCACTCTTCAGCTTGCACTGTCAGCTCATTCATATGTCAGCAAAAAAGAAGTTTGTCCTACAGTACACACCCACGGCCTGACGCTCCCCAGTTCCTCATTTATAGTAATATTTCCTCTCCATAAATACCTGTTCTGGGGTCTGTGACTTCACACAACACACCGCATGAACATAAAGCCCATAAGGGGCACATGTTCGGTCATGTCTCAAGTGTTGTGGGCCTGAAAGGAGCGCCAGGTTACCCACAGTGGCTAAATTGTCCAGACCACAAGCCCTCCTGTGCTACATCTGACTCACTTACCACACTTAGGAAAAAACCCGATACTGTAATCATATTTGAAAACCACCTCAACCACAATAATAACACAAAGTCAAAAAACTCCAACACTTGTGTTCTTCGAGGAATTGGCTACAGTATGGCTATTTCCCGAAGGAAAACTCTTATTTGGATTTGGATTATGGCTGAATTGCTTAACATGGCAAACTTGTTACTGCATAGCCTCTAAAGAAGAGGTGGCATGAACATGAACATGACAGAAAGGGAAATAGGCCTAAACCATGATAACGTCCGGAAAAAAGTAGGATTGGTTCAACACAAAACAAAATTTCCGTCGATCGTGTGTTTTGACTGGTGGCCTACGGTCCTACACCCATGCCTCCCGGAGCCAACGCATTGAGGTGGCATACTTATAACACAATGCAGCTTCTGTTAGCTCATTCTGCGAATCCAAACCTCCTCGTTCTGTCTCAGCACTTGAGAATGCTAACCAGGGCACGCACACCCACAATGAGTTCGACCGATTGGTTCTGACAGGTTGGTCTGCAAAGCTGCAAAATATATATATATTTTTTGCCCTGTTCAAACACAGAACACTGAGGTCTTGCTTCTTTGTCCTTCATAAACAACAGGCCAACACAACCAGGGCTTAATTCCCGTCTATTTGGGGTCGAATAGCCTCCTTCATTGGGTCCAGAGAGAACAGAGGGACCACACAGCCCCTTCTTCTTACAATGGACAAAGGCAGTGCCCTGAACCGGCCAACTTGTGTCATAACCTTATCGGAAACAGCCAGTGCTCCATGTCAGAAAATAAGGCCACCACGACAGGGAGGCCCTGCGAAGAGGGGGAGCCTTCTCTTCTTCCTGAATGAAAAGGGCAAACTATAGCATCCTTGTTGGATATTGGGGACAGGGGAGTTTTTGTTTCTAATGGCCTGGGGTTCTCTGCTTACACGACTCACCCCCTCTCATCCACAGTCCTGTTAATCCCATTAATATGAAGAGGGCCGAGAGCCTGAGACTGGCCACGGCTTAAGGTCCATCAGCCAACATTAGCCCTCGAAATCCAAACCCCTGTCTAGACCCATTAACGACTTAGCCCAGCAGAATCGAATCATTTGAGACTCATGGCTAAGGATGGGAGGATACAAAATGCCCAAACGTTATTGAGGGATAGACCCCTTCCAAACGCTGTGTTAAGGAATGTGATGATGAATCTAATTGTTTCAGGCAGACAGCACTTTTTATCCATTGTTTTGACTGCAGCTCGAATGCTTATCTCACATTATTGAGTAGCTGTGTTGAACGCTTGCCATGCAATACTGACCATGTGAATTATTTGCCTGTTGGATGATTCAGTCCTCTGTTACACATTATTCCCATTTAAGCTGATTATTATCATTGTGTGTGTGAGTCTGTCAACGTGTGTACAGTATGTGTGTGTGTTACAGTACCCACATGATGTATTTGGGGAGATAAGCTGTTGGCTTTTAATTAAGTAGCCAGGCAAGGAGACGACTGAGAATACACAAAGAGGACTTTGGTTCAAGTCTTGCAGTGCGGCAAAGATAATCTCTAATGCCTCAATCCACCACCAAGCAGCTAACCCGGCATCTACATATGGCCCATTTCTCATCCCTCTGCATACCAGTTGGGTGATTACAAAGCATCCATGCCTGATTAATGTAGCTTTGAAGCAACTTGCTCTGGCCTGGCGAGAGCACAACGAGGCCTTTCATGAAACTGTGGGCATGGTGGCTGATCAGGCCCAACGCTCAGCCCCACAGTAAGACCACTGGCCGATAGCAGCATCACACATGACAATCATCTGAAGCAAGCAAACACTGAAAGTAATTTAGCTCCCTACACCCTGCCAGGCATATTCAATTTCAGCCCGTGGCAGATACCAGTTCGGTCCAGCAATCAAAGCTCTCAAGGGAGCTTGATGTCTTCAGCCCCTCACTGTCTGATCAACTCCACATCAAGCTATCTCAGCTTAGAAGAAAAAGGGTATAGGACTATATATGTATCATGTATCTTAAGACGTGCAGTCTAGACACCATCTGGACCATGGTGGTTATGGGTATCTGGTGGCATCACAGGAGCATGTTCCCCATGTAAAATGCCATTAATGATTAGTGTGGCTGAGGGAAAAATCTCAGCGCTGCTACCATGACCAGCACCACAACTTGCTATTGTTCAAGCACAAATCAATAGTGGACACAGTAATGATGATAGTTCTTTCACTTGTAACACACACTATACTCCCCTTTTTATAACCCTTGCCTCATTCGTGAACCAATATCCCACTGAAGAACTGAAGAAGCACCAATATTGTTTGCTTGCTGGTTTCAGAACTGAAATGTCCATTTGTTGCTCCTGAGCATCATCTCTCATTTTCAGGTGCATCCTGTGTACAGAGGCAGGGAAAAAACATACTAGTGGACAAAAAGTGGACAAAAGGTACCATTGGTCTTCCCTCAATTCCACAAGATGACACCAGGATAAATCTGAGAGATCTGCTGGACTGAGGAAGTTCACCTCAACAAGACAGGGTCACACCAGCCAACACACACATCGCACAGTGGGAGCTGCCTTCCCAGTCTGTGCCACACAGGAGTCTGAAGAGCTCATTTAAAAGTTTTGAGAGTCACTGAGAAACATGGTGACCCAGAATAGAAAGGAAGGAGATTACCCAGAAGTCAGGCAACGGGAAGGCAGTGTGTAGTGTTACCCTGCGTGTATTTCCGCTCTTATTATGTGTTAAGAGACGCATCAGCAAAAACACGTTCTCAAGTTCAATCTCTATTACACATTTTCCAAATATCCACTTATTTGAGAAATGTTCTCTTCCGCCCTCACCGCAGGGAATGTAGAAAGAAGGCCAAGTTCATTTTAGGAACAGAAATTCAGTATCAAGATATCATTAAATCTTATTCTGGGCTTGATGACAGTGAGGGAAAAAAATGTGCATCATATCTAGTCAGTCATTTCCCATTGACCTAAATCTGAACTCACTCTATCCAGGACTCTGATGCTTCAAGTAATTCTGTGGGTTTTTGTGGGTAGTGGGAAGCAACGCACAAACATATCAAAACCCCTCATTAATAGTATTTTTAGAAACAAATGAGCTTCTGCCAGGGTAGCTTATCTTGCAATTGTGGTGAGGGTGAAAAAATAACATTTCAACCCTCATATCTGTTGGAAAATGAGAGCTTAGGAGAATAGAGATCCAATCCATCTGTGGTCAAAACTGAGCCGATCTTTCTGGGCTAGGACAGCTGGAGTAAAAATGATCTCGCCAATCACAAATACAGAATACTCTCATAGGGGAATTATCTATTTCTGTGAAAGCAGAAGATTAAATAATTATTGTTGGGTTATGAGTAATAAATGGTTCAGGAAGCATCTTATTAACTTAAGAGAAAAGTGAGAATGTGAATAGTCACAGGTTAGACGAGTTGGGTTACAGTAAATGTGTCATCTGGAAATGCTCCTAACAAATCATGGACATCCTCTTTCCCTTCAATTGAGAAAATCTACCGGGCCAAGTGCCACACCAGGGCCAAGATTGTGCAGGATGCCTCCCACATAACTCTCTCCCATCCCACCAACAAAACGTACTCCCTGGTGGTTTAGGGGAGGAGATGCAGGACCATACATCAAAGCCTCCTCCTCCTCTAGACAAGACAAATTCATTGCCCACTGACTAGAGATCATCACGCGGTTGATAATCAATGACCATTATCATGTTGTTTACATTGTCATATTATGTTCTAATATGACTGATATGCCTCATGGGGACATCTTCAGTGACTCCATTACACCCCGTCTATGTCATCTGGATCTCTGATCTGATGTCTCCATCCTGGCAACTACAAACAAACACAACATCCTCCATTTGATTCCACTTCAAACCTTACTCTCCAAACTGCAGAGGGGAGAAAAACCCTCAAATGCTTACCAAACAAGACCATCTGGAGGCAGCCGTTGCATGATGAGAGCTGAAGGCCTAACAGGCATTGGGGGGTATTTGGAGGGAGAAAAAGAGGGAGAGAGAGAGAGCGAAAGAGAGAGGGAGAGGAGCAGCTATGACTACCAAACCATGCCGTGAGTCCCACTCTGCAGGCTGGGCGGTAATTACAGGGCACAGGCAGAGAAAGCCTGACTGGGAAAAAGAGAAGATAGTCAGACTGCTGGGTTGCCGCCCTTGGGCCTTAAACACTACCACATCACCAACCAGCACATCCTGCAGCGGTGCAGATCACCGCATGGGCAGACGAACCCTGGGCACAGCAAGCACCACGCAGAGTCCACATCAGACCAGCAAGCACCACGCAGAGTCCACATCAAACCAGCAAGCACCACGCAGTGTCCCTATCAGACCAGGTAGGCCAAGCAAGGCCCTTTTCCAGGCTTCCACCTCACATGGATGACACAGAGCCATTACTCACTCAACACAGGCTGGGCAGGCTAGAATTATGCTCTTGGGACACGATGGGATATGTTTATGTATGGTGCAGAGAGCCCTCATCTTCACATCACCCCAGTGTAGACGTGGGATGTTTAGCAAGTATTCAGTCCACTTTTCCTTTTGTTCCGCCTGTGTGTCTTTGAACTCACTCGTTCAGCAACGCACGCTCGCACTCAAACACACAATTAAGAAATAATTTTTTTCAATATCCTGCCTATTTAACTACAAGCTAGGAGATGAAAGAAAATGAATCCAAGATGAAAAAAATGACTTCTGACCTGGGATCTGATTTCATCATCAAGTAAAAACTCACGTATACAATAAAATATTCAGTTTTCTCTCTTCCAAAATGTTGACTACAGCAACCGTGCTTGGATTCGACTTATTTTCTTTTCCAAAAAAATAAAGAAAAGCAGAATCACCACTGTGTTTTTCTCTGTAACTGGGTTAGTCTGATTATTAAATAACATGAGTCATTGCCTGAAGCGCTGTGTGGCTCCTTTGCTGTCATCAAGTCCAACCTCGCATGAAACTGCATTGGCATGAAGTGTTTGGTCCCTCTCACACCGCGGCTTTATCGAACCCTGTCGGGGCAGAGAACTGCGACCCGCTGTCCAACTGTCTGAGCATTATAAATCATTTTCCATGCCCAGGGAGGCTGCGTCCTTCATCGTGGCCCACAACCTTCACACATTCTCGCACAGCCAACCTTCCGATCGGGTGAGGCTAGAGAAATGAGGTGAGGGCAGTTCATCACATCCATCAGCTCATGGCAGGGAACAATAATCCATGAAACTAGCATGCGTGGGTTCAGCCCTCTCAGCTAAAATATCCCTTGAAACAGCTTGATGTTTTTGACCGTGCTATGGAAAAAAGTGTGCTGCAACAGCATTGCCCGGCATTGTTACTTCTCTGGAAATGCTGGCGGGATATTCACCTGGGATAACCTGTGGGAGAACAGCTTAAAAACAATGAAGCATTTAAAACATGCAAGAGAATTTAGGAGAGTTTGAGAGCGTACAACATAAATTCGGCCAACAATCAAGCTAACAATCTGTTAATGCTTTAACTGTGTTTCGCTCTCATACCGCAGGTGTTTGGTCTGCAGGCTCGCAAGCAAGTCACAGAAGATTGCGCCAATATTTCTCCTCTGACATTTATCTGGGCTCTCCCATTCCTCACCGCAGATCCCAACTGTAGATTATAGTGGCAGAGATATGAACTACATGACGTATGAGTCCCATTTTCCAGCCCAGGTGTCAGAGCTGTGTATGCGTATGATGAGTGTGTCCAGAGGTGGGAGAAGGAAAGCTCTCCAGGGTGATCTGGCACCGTGGAACAGGCCGCTCTTCAAGGCTGTCATATTTATCTAGGGAGGAGCTATGACTGACTGCACGGTCAAAAGGCTGCTTTGCATGGGATTACTTTTTACAGCTTGAAGGCTAAACTTCTGAAAACATATGTGAATTCTATTTTGGGGCGGATACTGCCTTTAACTATGACCTCCTAGTGACCTTGGTTACTATGCACGGCATGCGTAAAGTTTACTCAAATCAATGTGTAACCAGAGAAGTCGCAGGTTCTCCTTTGATAAGGAGCTCACAATACACCCTGCCCCATACATTTATCATGTATAACCTGCAGCTGGCCTTTTTTTTCTTAGACACTCCTTTTACTGTGACAAGAATACCAATAAACACAAAGAGAGCAAATCATTACATAGTCCATTGCCGCGCCAAGACTACCAGCCAACCCAACGCAAATCCTCAGGTGTCTTTTTTGCCAGCCCTCAACCCCCTAGATGTTTTCTGCACACACACACACACACACACACACACTACCGTCTTGGATCTCAACTCGTAATCATTGGCCGAGTCAAGTCAATGCTCTGGTTTCACAGCCAGAAGCCAAAATCAAGCCCTTTCTGTGATTTGGGAGGATAATTAATACTGAGCTGTGATAACATATCCATATTTAATTCCTCTGGAACTATTTAACATAAACCTTCAATGGAAGGTCCAGAATTTATTTTTATTTCTAAATGCGCATTAAACTAAAATGGTAACAAATCCAGTATGATAAAGAGATAATTAGGCTTTACATAGTCCTGACATCCATTGAAGTTTGTACCCCTGAAGAAATATAGAGTAATTGAGGTGAGGAGAATCTCAAATGATCTGAAGGATCCATTAACTGCTGTCAGTTCTGCCTATGAGCTGCAGGGTACTGGGATACAGCGAGCTCACACTCTGATTTATTGTCATTCACACATCTAATATTTTCCATCACAGCTTCTTTTCCATCACTAAGTCACACAGGCTCTTTCCCAATGCAAATACACTGTTTAGTTAAAGCGGTGTCTGTGTGTCCAGGACTGTTTTGCTTAGCAAAATTATATCTCTCTCACCCACCCTGCCTCCCTCTATCTCTCTCTCTCCCTCCCCAATGCAGCCAAAGGGGACAGAACTGACGCCTGCTAATTGCAAGTCTGAACCAAGCACACGGTGTTAAAAACAGATAAAGCTGGAAGATAGATGACCTATAATGAAAAGCATGTTTGAGACTTCAGAATGAGAAATCTGAAATAGTGTTGGCTGGGATGCTGCTGTGCAAACAGCTATCTGGAGAATTTTGCCATTTAGTCATGTCTGTTTTATGAGTAGCCTGCACTAGCCTTGGCCTGATTCCTGTGAGGTAATCAATAACACCATGTTCACATCTCTTCATGCAATAATCAAGTAAGGCTTTCTGCCCTACATTAAAACAAAGAGGCTTTGAGCTCTTCCACTAACGGATGCACTCTCAGCCGGCCACATAGCAGTCACATCACTTGCAGCAACAGCTGCAGCAGCAGTCAGCAGCAGTAGCCCTAACCTCTCCACAGTGCAGCCACTCCCTGACAGTTTTATGGACACAGAACACCATCCTTCTCTCAGAGGAGCGCATGTATCACCTGACCTGAGAGCGCAAAGTGCAAAGGCGTAGTGGCTGTACCACAAGAAAAGTATCAGACTAGCAGCAAACAGGCCTCGGGGAATGTGCTGAGCAGGAAGCGTTCCATATAAAGTACAGTGTGCCGTGCTGTAAAGGAAACACACTCACACCGGTTTGTGTGGATGCTGTTGATGCACTGTTTGTTCACTGAGTCGTATCCTCTGGGTATGTTTTAATAGTCACACAACACCTGTCACATGGATTCAATGCAGATGCATGTCTGGTAATACGGCATGGTTGTTTACGTTTGTACAAGGGAGATTATGAACTGCACAGTATGCTGTCCTATGGGATTCTTACGGGGCAGGTGCATTAAATCCTATATGATATAAAATACCTATAAATGCTAGGTTATTATTAATCATATTGAGATGACCTACATCAAGACAAGGATGTTCAGTAAATCAGTAAAGCCTAAGGAAATGACAGCCATTCAGGCTTCAAATCAAAAGGCCGAACGGTGACTACAGTTTCTTTGGATTATCCAGCAAATTAAGGTTAACAACTTTTTGTTTTTTTTAAGGTTAACAAATGTTTTGAGTACATAAAGAATTCAATATTTTGTTCAAAATTTCAATAGGCTACATACTTCAATGGGTCTTCAAGACTTCTGCTTTAGAGTGAGGATACATATTTCTCTTCCAGATATCAATTAATATACTCTAACAACTACAAGTGAAGCATCTCCACCTTGTTGAGGCTTTTCACTGTATCATACAATTATCTCATGTGAAGCTCATCTTATTTACCAGAAATTTTCCTTTGCATCCTATCAGAAATCTATAGTAACATTTGAACATTTTAGAAATATACTATACAACAAAACTAAGTCTCTATAGCAATACCGCAGGAATATGATAAAAAAAAAAATATTACACTGATACCATATAGGAAATTTAAAAACAAAAAACAAAAAAAAACAATACGATATACTATATAAAGTATAAATTGAGTATCACAGACACAGAACACGTTTCTATGAATATTATAGGAATTGTGTTAAGGTACTGACAAAGACATAACAGTTGGGATATACGCGTACTGTACTATATGGATAATGCATTTCTTTGTAAAAAAAAAAAAAAAAAAAAGCCAATAACCACCGGGGCATTTAGATTACCTATTAGACTGAGACTATATTGAAATATTGTCGCCTACTTCCTTTGGGCTGGTTACTTTCTGTCTTTATGAAACCCGTTACATGTCAGTGTTGCTGGGTGTCGCTGGGAGTTAAGTCCCTGGTCTCAAGTGCCATCAGGATAAGTTACAGTTGTGCTGCTCTCTGCCAGTGTGAGTCAATGCTGTTGCATTGTAGCCCACCCAATTCCACTGGTCACGCAAGTCCCTACTCTTTCATCTCAAGGACCTCAGTTAGGTAAGAGCTTGTCCCTTATCGGAGACAAATGTCATTATGTTTATTGTGTTAGATGATTTACTGCAGAGTTCAGAGATCACAGTGAAGAGAATGCAAGTCTAGTCTAATCTAATCCAAGCCTTTGATAGAAACAGCCATTATTGTATTATCTTCTCTCGTTGTGGCAACGTTTAGTAAATTAGGTAATAAAAAAATCTATTTATTACAATTTATGCCTGGGGACTTCCTGGAGACCCCGGCCCCCCACTTTGAGAAACACTTAAGTTAATGCCTCTCATGAGTCAAACTGTAGTCACCCTGCCAATCAAATACTGCATCCTGGTATTCTTTGAGTTTGTGATTCAATATTCATATTTCGGTACCACAGAAGGCAGCTGTATAGCGCGTATAGTAGTGCGGGGCTAAATGTCATTCATTCATCCAAGTACCTGTCATCGTAGCAGAAATCGGCGCCCAGAGTGTTGACATAGAGGACCAGAGCCACGAAGCCGCACAGCAATTCTGCAATCATTTCTCACCAACAAAAACAAAACAAAACAAAGAAAATAAAACGTAAGAAAGAAGAAAACTGCAGAGAGATCAGATCCAGATCCCTATTCCCTTTCGGTCCCCGTCTTTGTCAGGATGTCTTTGCGAAAACAAGTCCAGTTCCCCCCCATCATCCTCGCTGAAGTGTAGAAAGTGGATAATCCATAGGTCCCTTCCTTCTAACCCATGTTGGGCCGCGGGAGGAAAGCTTTTATCCGGCTGGAAATAGAGCAAAAACGGCCAGCGTTCACTGAATTTATGACAGCATTTTGCACGCCTTTTCTGAGAGGAGGATCAGCGGTCTGATGCTCAGCGGTCGCTGTTGGATAAACGTCGCGATTGAAACAAGAGTCAAGCTTGCCAGAATAAAACATACAACTTCCGGTCAAACCTTCAAAACAAAATCCTTCTTAACGAACGCGTTACGCTTTATAAGTAATACCGAAGTACCTAAGTGAAAATAAACAATGGTTAGGTCCCATTCCATAGGTTTTAAGGACCACTTGTGTAAATGTTGTGTGTTTGAGAGTTAAAATATTGTTTTAAACCCTTATATTTGTGCGTCAACAGGTACATTCTCATAAGCGTTTAGTATATTTTATAGAGCTATAATTGCACTCCATATTTGAATATAATGACTATGCTGAGTATTTTGGTACACTTTTCTTTACTCTGTACACCCCAATGTATATCTATTTCGTCTGGCTTTAATTTGAAGGCGAAATCCTCTTACGTCCGGTCCTATTCTGTGTATCTTTGGTTGCTTGACGCAGCTGTGATTGAAACGCATGTGGTTAAGAGCTCTTAAGCGCATGCGCCCTGCCCCTCCTCCCGAGATGTGGATGCTGAGCTCAAGATCCAAAACACTCACTTTGGTATAGTATACTATTATACGGTGGTGGTCCTCAAACTGGGGCACGAGGACCTCCAGAGATCATTCAGGTGGGTTCCAGCGGGTCCCCCAGCCAAATTAGGAATATTTCATTTATCTAACTATCACTTCACACCCTAGAGCACAAGGAAAGAATGTATTGGGAAAACTATTCTGAGGTTTCTGAGGTTTCTGAGGTTTCACGCTTCCCACTGTCATCTACCACCTGAGCGTGTTAAACACTAACACTAATTTCTACACTAAATCAAAACTAACTGCAAAAAGAACTTCACAGATGGGGTTCCTCGGGACAATATCTTAGCAAATTGTGGTCTGTGGTGTAGTGTGTTTCAATTTGGGGGTTCTTCATATGGAAACATTATGATATGAAGAAAGAACCCCTGACCTATAAGTATTATGGCATTACTATAAAATCATCCACTGTATTGATTTTGGTGAATTGCATCTCTGTCTCTTTGTCTATAACATCGGTCTGGCCACAAACTATCACCACTGCAGGGAACCACAGGTATAAATTCAAATTCAAAATGTGTTTGTTCTGACTTCTGTTCATTTAAAGCAAGAGTAAGGAAGCCAAATACACAGTCGCCTTTTAATAGATACTCCTCACTCTGCTGTCATTAGAAATCATGGATGATCTAGTTTTAGTTATCCATTAAAAGTTGCAAGCACAGTGTGAGATGCAGGAGACACATCTGGCTATTGTTTAAAAATAGGCAAGTCAGACCACTGTGATAAAAAAGGTTCATCATCTAGTTAGTTAACTAGTCATCTAGTTATCCTAAACAATATTTTTTTGTATATATGTTTGGGGAGAAAAAAAAAACTATATGAAGGATTAAAATTAAATATTAAAATGAAAATACATTCCTTGAGGAAATAAAAACCGACAGTATTTTCCAACCTGAAGCTGGTCAAAAATATGTGTCATGTTCATTACAGTTGTGTTAATAATTCTATTAATTAAAATAATTGCTTGCTATTGTTTTAAATTTGACCAAGCTAAAAAGTGAGTGTGCAGTGGGCACACACAGTGACCAGTAGAGGGCCCACATAGCATGATTTCAGTTATAGCACTGTGTTCAATCAGAGCGAGACTAATAAAAGTCACAGTCATTCTTTCAAATATGTTTTCCACCACCAATGCTTTTCTACTCAATACCAAGTGAATAGTTTTGTTCCAAAATGAGATATCCACCTTTATTCTTACAATGATGATTTGAACAGGTTATGGTACTTTTGAAATGATAGTGGGCAACTTAAGTCCTTGGTTGACTTTCACATCTATATTTTACTGAATTGCTGATTCCAGATATTAGTTTATTTTTTCCCAAAGATAGATCATTTTGAAATCAAACTCTTCAACTATTCATGACTATTGGGGCCAGAGAATATTGCTGAACTGCATTCAAAAGTGGATATGGCACAAGATATAAGGAAGTAAGAGACCAGCTGAGTAGAAAGGGGAGAAAAAAACAGAATAATTCTCAAAGTGCCCCATAGACAAAGCAAGTAGCATGGCCCTCTGCATATTGATTCAATGCTGTTTCAATAGCCGGACCCAAACGGTCGAGGAAGGCTTCAATGTGGCCTTTCACAGGACAGCAGCAGGACACGATGATGTAACACATTTCAGGAATTAATCAGACTGATCATAGCAACTGACACAGAGCTGTTCTTATGTTTTTGCTTCCTGGCTGCAATTCATTGACTATAGTGATTAAATATCCACAGAAGAGGAAAGCACATTTCCCCTTAGGGATGGGATGTTATCGAGGCGTTTTTGCTTCGTCAACCATCTCTGTGTCTTTATGTGAACTCAGTGTGGCTCAGAGGGACAGTTCAAAAAGATGGGATTTCTGCTTGAAATGAAAGCGACGGAAAATTATTCATTGACAAATTGCGTTTTTGAGTACTTGCAAATTATATACTGTTAGAGTGAAATCATTTCAAGAAGTAAAATTGCATTTAACAGTGAAAAAATACTTGGATGTTGGAACTTTTGCGCGAGAAAATCATGGTGACTGTAGTGTATTATGATGATAAGCTCTCAGCTTCACACGTGTGAAGTGTCCATCAAAGTGAAAACATATGTGAGTGTGTGTGTGTGAGAGAGGGAGACACAGAGAGAGAGAGAGAGAGGGGGAGAGGGAGAGGACTTGCCTGATCTATGTGACAGAGGAAGACCTCCCTGAATCTCGTTAGATCCTCGATGTTAGGGGAATTACAGGGACACTGATCTGGGGCTGTTAGATAATTACATGTTCAGACCCACGTCTGAGGGCAAAATCACTTCTGTATGGAAAGAAAAATGTAGAAACGTGAGAGTGGTAAAACAGAGAGTGATGCTTAACGCAGGCTCTCTTAAATATGGTTTTGGACAAATCCAAGAGGCTTAATCTTAATCTTTACATACAGTGGGATATCAAACAAGAGAACTTGGACAGAATATCAGCCAGCACCTGATGAATGAGGCAACTTGGTATTATATTCTGCATGACCCGTGGAAAGACACACGGGTAAAAGATAAAAAGATACAAATGAATATACTGTAGATGATTCCTATTGTTTGTCATTATTTTTGCCTACACACAATGCCTCCTGAGACCATCTCCCTTCTGCTTTCCAATCTGTGCTCCTAAAGAGACAGTCTAACAGCCATCAGGGAAAACGTTAGATCATTAGTTTTAGACGTGAACTCTGAACACTCATTTCACCAACGCTTGCTCAGCAGTAAACCCTTGTCAGTAAATAACTTTTCACCTCAGATTTCATGGTGCGATAGGAGAGCGCATAATGTTGATGGATAGATCACGTGGATCTGTTCATCGAGCAAGAATCAGTGGCATTTCCATTAATAGAATTTGTAGTTCTCGTTCCCAGTAGAGTTAGGCTGCACATGTGACGGGTCCATTAATTGTGATGCAATTGGAGGAGCTGGATGTTTGATTGACCTTCGCCCATGGACAGTGTTGTATGGAGCAAAGATACGGTATGAGAGAGGGGTCTTGGGACTCTCAAGCTGTCTAACTGCATAAATTCAGGAAGACTATATTGGCCATGGTCCTCCCAAATACATAACACACACACACAGACACCCTCTCTCCCCCATATCCAAGTGTGTGATGATGCATAGAGAAACACGATCCAATTTAAAAAGCAATTAAATACTGAGCAAAGAAGTGAGTAGACAATCCACTGTCTTATCAAAGCATCCCGCTGCAGCCCGCTGTTATCAAGAAGAAATCGTCAGGCAGCAGAGCATTCTCCCACCCAGCTCCCTGTCTCTGGAATCAACTTCTTCTTGCGATTAGGGAAGCTCACACCTTGCAAATTTTAAAATCCAAGCGTAGGTCTGCATCATCACACTAACCGTTTATCTGCTGTCTGTGAGTGTGTAAGTGGCTGAGTATGTTGAGCTTGTGTGTGTGGGTTGTGTTTAGTGCAGCACCTGTTGCACACCAGTGAAGCCCATCTACCCTATTTGTTTTTCCTAATCTCATTGTTGGTATCTATGTTACTACCCATTACATTATTTGTTCTGGCACCTATTGCACACTCAGCCGTCCTGGTTGGGAGATCGCTTTCTGAACTGCCCCACCCAAGGTTTCTTCCATTTCTTCTTTCCTAATAAGATTTTCTTTTGAGTTTTTCCTTCTTCTTCTTTTTCTCCTTGTCCTCTTTGAGGGTCTAAGGTTGGTGATGTCAGTTAGGCTAGGTTAGGTTAGGTTAGGCTCGGCTAGGCTAGGTTAAGGTGGGCTGGTAGGCTTGTTTCTGTCTTAACATGGTACTTTGTGTTTTGTGTTCTGCCTCTGTTTCCTGTGTTCTAAATGTGTTTATCTCGTTTTGTGTTTTTATCGTCGACTAGCTACATCTAGGTAGCTCATCTGTGTAGAGTCCTTTGAGACATGTTTTGTGATTGAGAGCTTTATAAATAAACTTGACCTGACTTGACTTGAATCTTTACAATGAACCTGACTGAGTCAGGCGTACATGACCCAAGGTTGACCGGCTCCTTTTAAAGAGTGACACTACCCTTTTCCCTTCAAGTAACCGCTCATCTCTCTTTTCAGTCCATAAGAGTACTCTGTTGAACTCTTGCTTTGAACCATGATGTCCCCTGCGGAGGTAGGCACATTGCTGTCTCTTTCTCTTTCTTTCAAGTCCAAGCAGAGCAGGACTGTCTTGATCTTGAGCAAGAAAGGGAATGCTAACCATAACCCTCTCAATCTATGTCAGTGATAGATGAGATCAATTTCTTTTTATTCCCCTGGTAGAATTGAAGGATGTTGGAATAACTTTGATCTTTCCTTTCTTGCACCCACACATCACTGGCCTTGG
The DNA here is from genome assembly GCA_900660455.1 of Gephyroberyx darwinii. Taxonomy (NCBI): domain Eukaryota; kingdom Metazoa; phylum Chordata; class Actinopteri; order Trachichthyiformes; family Trachichthyidae; genus Gephyroberyx; species Gephyroberyx darwinii. Next base: position 27,809 of record CABFOQ010000982.1, on the reverse strand, counting down.
CTATTGATAATGTAAAGTATCAAGTATCTTTCATTTACAGACTTTTCACACCTATGAAGCTCAAAAGGATCAGCATTTTCGACTGCAGCACCTGCACACATTTGCAGAAAGGGTTAATGATCCAACATCCAGTGAAGACGGACTGTGATTATTTACAGCACAGGGAGAAAAAGGAAGGGGAACAATGAAAACTGACTGCAAGAATGAGGAGCCAAACAGTCATCTAAAAAAAATGAACAGTTCCCATAGTGAATTTCAACACTCTGTATGAAATCCATCACATTAAATGTCCACTTAAATTTTTGTTATCATTAGCAATGGAAGGTTCAGTAGTTTTCAATTCTTTCTGATTAGCCAGCAAAGTCTTTACAGCATTAAAATGCCAACGCAGCAACAGCCTGTTATAAATAAAACAATAGATCCTAAAGTTAAGTTTAGCTGGGGCTCAGCGTGGCCAAGACCTCCCATCTGTTTATGCTATACAGACATAAGCATTCTTGGAGGAATGTTGTGGTTTTTTCAGAATGCCATTTTTCCTCTCAACCAAACCCAAGGAAAGGGGATAACTGCAACTGATCAGGGGGTTATACTGTGGTGGTGGCACGCTTCCCGCAAACGTACGGGTAACTCTGCCAGCCCCCACGTGTCCTGCCAGCCGCACACCCTATGTCCTTTTCATCACGGTCACAGGCACAGGAGCACTCCTACCCATCTGCGTAATCGAATTACCCAGAGCAAGGTCTCTCCACGGATGAATCAACGTCTCCACTCCGGAGACAATCACCGAAACCTCTGTTATTCCTAACTTCTGCCTCCATAGCCCACACTGGCGACTGACAGGTTCCAAACTGTAGTGTACACTGACGCTGTGTGGCTTCCTTTTGTGTCCTTCTGCAACCTTGCTCAGAAAGCCACAACGGTGCCTCTTCTTGGACAAAAAGCATTCAGCTGCCTCACCATGGCTCACCATCTCCTGTGTCAGCCCATAGGGCACAGAGCCATAAGACCATCTGCCTCAGTTGGCTTTCTTTATGCTTGAGAATGTCCTTCAGTGATTGGATGCAGCCAAGTCCAGTGACCTTTCTTGGAAGTAGATCAGAGGACATGCTATTGGGCAATGACTCTTTACACAGGCACAGAGTTCAAAACGGCTTCTCCAACATGCCCCTGCAGCCGTCCTCGTCTTTGTAATCTGATTGTTCCTGGTCTATAAATGAATGAGATAAGAAAGAGAACTTGCTAAGAGACAGGTAAGGAAGAAATATTTTGAGTTGAACACAAAATGCAATTGAGCCTCCTTGAGGAGTAGGAAGAACCTGTAACATGAGCACTTTAAATGATGATTTTAATGAGACCCAATGGGCTACTCAGGCTCAACTAGAGCATATCTCATCTACTCCCCATAGATATGTTCAATAACACATTGTTTTTAGTCACTTTAATGAACCCCCAGCAACCTGAGCAGGTTGTGAATCCCAGTTGTGTGTGTGTGTGATATACTCTATAGCACCTATGTGTTTCCGTATGAGAGAAAGAGAGTTTGTGTGTGTGTTTGTAACTGCTTGTGTCTGTGTGTGTGTACATTTACCAGTGTGTGTCTGTTTATATGGACATATGTTTATTCATATGTGTGCAACATTTGGTACTCAGCCTGAACGCCTCTGATGAATATCCCAGCCGATCTGGGCTAATGTGTTCAGCAGAGGATTCAAGAGGAGAACCGAGTGAAGTGATCTTTTAAATGTCAGTGTGGATTCCCCTGACGTGCTCCTCCCGCTCTCACCCTCGCTTCTTCTGGTAAGTGGAGAAGATACAAACTGTGAATAAAAGTCCCGCGGATGTTGAGGGATTGTGTATGTTGTGATGTCACGACACGTGAGCCAGAGCGAGACCTATTTCGGCAGACGAGCTCAACAAACACAGACATGAGAAAGCCTCTCTTTAGCTTCTTGTACATGAGTTGATATCAGTTCAGAACAGCTTTGCATGCTATGGGATTGGATGGCATAGATTCCCGGAGGGCATCCCTGGCAAAAGAGTTTTTTTGACAGTATGATGCCAATTATCAGATAAATTTATCAAGATGTTCTTCTAAATGTCAAGAGCATACAGAACCAGTTCAGACTTGTGGCTTCGCACATAAAAGCAGTATTAAATGTGCAGTGCACAGAGCTGTCTCATGGCGTGCTGTATCAGTGATAACCCCTACAACGGAGCGCTCCTGAGCCGTAAACATGCCACTTGATTTATAGTGGAGACTGACTAGTCACTGAATGCTAATGTGCCAAGTTAAGCCCTGCATACTAATCTTTTTTCTCCCTCTCTTCTTTGCCAACATACTTCTTCCACTATTTCTCTTTCTCTCCTCCTCCCTCTTTCTCCCTTTTTCTTCTTTTGTGCCCACTTGCTCTTGCTCTTGCTGTCACTCTCACTTGCTTTCTCACTCTCTCTCGGGAGCGAAACACACAGTTGACAAATCGCTGGGCCGTACGCATGCTTTCTACGTAGTGGAATAGTTTTGGTGGTGAAGGCAACACGCAAGCTAGGGGAGGCAAACGGCTCCAACATTTCCCTTTGTTCTCCATTGCTCCCTTCCACCCCTGGCTCTCTCTTCCCCTCTGCTCTAACGCTGTTCAGATCCATATGGAGCTTCAGCGTTTGAGGATATCAGGCTGGATTTAAGTGAAGGGGACACGCAGTAATGTCTGTTCCCAGAGCTCTGGGACTAATAGAACTGAACATACACTATAATTTTTTATATATAGCATGGGGTAGGGGATTATGTATTACTTTCCTGCGGAGAGACCAAATAATTTAGGACAGTGGGATTAATGTCATCGTATGTAAGGAAGAAAGTGAGGCATAGAAGGGAGACAAACCTGGGGTGCAACCACATGGGCCACATGCAGCAAGATTTATAACATTTTCATACTAAATAGGTAAGAATTTGTCATGCATTATACATCTGATTCTAGGATCCCATGACCTACTACAATGGCATTGATATATGGCAGTATGACACATGGAGCAAAAAACTGGAACATTGCCATGTGATTGTTTACATAAGTGGGAGCGGACTCAGGACCCGGATCAAATAAAGGAGACTGCAATAGGATCTCTGTTTATTGTTTGGATATCATGAGACAAAGCATCATCGTGACATTTTGGGGATATATAGCCATCACAGTGGCTGTTCAGAAGAGCGTGGAGCGTGATGACAGATCTCAGTCAAAGCGGGGTGTTGGGTTGCTTCTACATTAACCACGGGAGAATGCAAGAAACAGAAAAATGTATCCCTCGTCTACGATATTGAGAGACAGAAAAATAAGAGAAAGCCTGAAGGGTCCGTCTCGCTATACCAAGATGCAACATGACACATGAAAATGGGCCTCTGCATCCGTTTGGCTCGCCTTGCAGACGCAGACCTTTGGGGCATTTTTTGGCAAGAAAATTCCTTCAATGATCAAATCACATCTGACAAATCTGAATGCATGGTGCATTATCTTAAACAAGTTGAGGACAACACCACTTGAGCTCGCAGTAGGGTTGCGTATGCCAGCTCACGCAATGCAAGGCAAAGAGATGACAGAAACTAAACAAAGGCTGAGTACTGAAAATACCACAATACCACAACCAACCTCTACATATTTTCCTTGAAATGTTATAAAATTGGATTTAAATGTATCACACACACACACACACACACACACACACACACAAGAAGGTCTACCGGGTTCAGGTTAGACTGACTCTGGATTTGAGGATGTGGCATGACAGGAATCAGACTTTAAAAAGAAATTATAGACCTATTTCTAAAAAATTGCATTTGCCGTTATGTTGGAAAACAAAGCAAATGTTGATGGTCATGCTGTTATAATAAAATCTAATAGTAGACTGTTTTCTACCATCATCATTTTTGGTTTTCAGCGAAAAACAATTGTGTGCAAAAGAAATTGTTTCGTGCTGATGGCCATTTCCCCCCTATTGAAAACTGGCAAACTTTCTTACGTTTTTTTTTCAAATGTAATATTCTGCTTTGCGAATGCTTTTATAGCATAAATCAAAATGTACTGTAGACTAATTCCAGCACACTGATTAGATAAGTGCAGCAGACCATTACCATTAATCAAGATGTCATCAGTAACATAACATCGTAAAAGGGGGAGCATATCTGAAATCAACCGTACAGCTCATACACCGACTACAGTGTGGCCAAAACCTGGGAGATAAGAAGAGGAGAGAAAGGTTCTAATCCCCGTATGAAATTACAGGAAATCCTCTGATACTGCAGCTCAACAGCCTCATATCACAAATAATGACCATGAGCGAAATAAGGGTGTCTTTTGTGTGTACCGGGCGCCTTGATATTTCAAACTGTTTATATCGTTGTCTAGGATTACATAGACCCTTGGCCCTGCAATTTCCACCATAGTCCCCTGTGATGTTGGATACTGTATCGCCGAGGCTCTAATGGGCCCTTTAATCTGCACATCCCTTCAACACTGCAGCAGACACGGGTCAGGAGAGACATGGAGGATGTCGGGGAAAATATTTTGACTGGTGATAAACAGTGGCTTGATAATATTTTGGCCCAGATTTTTCCAAAACAACTCAATGTTGTTCCATCACTACAGTAGAAGGTTGTGTTGTGCAAGTGTTTGTTGAACTTTATTTCTGTTCTGATCGTAAGGAAATGATTCAAGGTAGAATTTCAACATTTCTGTGCACTGCCAACATCTGAGGTGACTCACCCTGAATTTACTTTGTTTTTTATTTCCATTTGATTTTCAGTTCAGTTTTTCTAATCAAGCATCAAACACACACCCTACAGCTTTGTCATAACCCATTCAAGTGATTTGACAGCCTCTATGAGAAAACTCATTGCTCATTGCAACGAGTGCATTGCTTAGTGCATGACTATTTATTATTGCATCCTGGTGGTTAACCTTGCGCAAACTTGTGATGTGATGGTCAATAAAACACAAGGCAGCTCTTTCTGCTCTTACGTCCAGTTTCTCATAGATACAGTGGACACAGAAAGGGAGCACTGTGTGGGCCTTCAGGATCTACTGGCAGCCACGCTGACAGTCAGGAGTCCAGCTGACTAGTTATTAGATCATGCTTATTACAGGGAGCTCCACCCTACATAAGAGGCAGGTTAGGTTACTTTTTAGTGCTACTCATGACAGTCACAGTTATGAAAGTATTTGCTTGGAATATAAGTACATGTCTCTGCTTGAATCGTCAAGTATATATACTAGAAAATGCAATTATTATGGGGAAAGTGCAGTAATTATTACCTGACACGTTAGAGTGTAGCGGCTTGAATTATGGGATGTAACATAATCTTTCAAGCAGCATCTTCAGGAGAGATATAGATCAACACTCTCATGAAAGCTGTCTGGCAATGACATGCTGGTCTCTAACCGTGCACACACAGATCCACGGAAAATGACTCACCGTGCTGCATTGTGTCTCAACACATCCATGACAGCTGGAAACAACACATTCTGTGCCATTTCAAGTTTGATAGTAAAGACGTATACTCCAAATCAACATATTCTTGCTGTGTACCCTTTAACATCATGTTTGTCTGGACTACAAGGTTTCACAAGCCACCGCTTTTTCTGTAGCGCCTCTGACTAATAGAGGCAGTGCCGATTTTGAATTGCAGTGAAGGTCACAGTGTTGATGAATGCCATCTAATCCAATTAACCAGTGGTCATGAAGGAGACATGCCTGATTAAATTGTACAATTATCGGGCACCTTTATTGGTTCTCATTTAGTATGGGCCGTCCTTTATAAATGGATGGTAAATGTCTTTCCAGTTGATACTGGCACACATTCAATTCAGTCGTCCTTTTGTACAAAAGGTCTGAGTGTCAACAATTCACCATTGGGTTTGCTGAATAGTAATTCCATGTTCAAGATCAATCTGCACAGTGTTAATGGTGCTGTTATTGCACTTTAATGAGTCCCAGGGCACAAACTGGTTGCAGGCTTTGAATGCATAAAGAAAATATCAGGATGATGATGATCACTGGTTGGATCGTCCTTGAATCCTGTATCGTTAATTATATGACAAATCATCTCAGCAATTTTCTGTGCTAAAACACCTCAAAGTAATCCTTTGATGCGGGTTACACAGAGTTCAACTTCTTGATAGCAAACAAAGTATAATAATGGGAAGATGACTAATGGATCACAGCAACATATACACAAAAGAAGCCAGCAGAATGCTTCGTTCCACAGCCACCCAAAGTCCGGCTGTACTATAAACATACTTTTCAATGACACATAGCCCTTCACGGGGTGTAAATCTCTCCTTCATCATTGAGTGTGTGCTTATCATTGGCCTCTGTTTTCCTCCAAGGTCTTATCGTCGCTGCTTGTTCCAGCTCTCTGTTGGAGTGTGGTGTCACAATCAGAGCCCTGTGAGTCTAGTGTGACTCAGCAACCTGCTGTAAAGGTCATTTCCACTTATTGCATGCAATAAAACTATGAAAAACAAGCACAGATCATTCCAGCTTGCTTTCCCTTTTTAGTAGAAAGAAAGGGGGAGAATGAACTTTTGTACATTGGAAGGAAACAGAAGCTAATTTAGAAATCTGTGGCAGCTCAGAAATCAGGACACCAGGCCTCTCTTCAGGCTGCGCAGTGTGCTCAGCGTGCCACGCACCTAAAATTAACTAACCCAACCACATTTGCTTCGTGCGATAACTCAGCGCTTTACAACCATGAATGAATGTGGAAGTCCTGACATGTAATAGGTTTTGACATGGAAACTATTTTTGCTTTTGGACCAGGTAACTAATGTGTGTAAGATGTTCAAGAAGACCTCTGGCAGCCAGTGGCACTCATTTTCCACTCTACTTATGCAGCAAGTTCTCCATTTTCCACCTACTACTTCCCATGAAGAGTATTTTAGTTCCACCAGAAGTCTTAAAGTTCATCTTTTACAATACTCCTTGACTTTTTCTCCTGTATCTGGATCCAGGAAATGATGGAGTTTGTTTACTGCAGCCTGACGCACGAGGACAGTGTGGGCATTGTATATCTGCATGCTGTGCGTGAGTATCAGAGAGCGAGAGCGCACACCATTACAAACAACAGGATGTGACAATGCAATGCCCTGAGTGGCCCGTTCTCTCTTTGCTTTAAACGAACATGCAAACATCTTGAAATGCTTAATCTCATCAAGGCTTGTTTTATTTGTGTTGCTGCTTTCCCTTAGAAGTGGCGGGCCGGCTAGGCTGAGCACACTCCACCCATATACAGTGTCCCAGAAAATATGGACTGATGCCTGTGAGAGGCCAATTAGCCTGTGGCTAAATCCTCTCATGATAAGGGCCAGGGATTGGTCTCCAGGTCAGGAACGCATTATGGGACATATTCTCAAGCTTGAAGAATAGCACCTCCTGCAGGAGAGAATGAGTAAGGATGCATGACAATGCGACTGGAAATACAGGTGTGTGTCTGTGTGAGAGAGATGAATTAGGTCTAAAGACTTTCAGTCAACATGTGGCTCAGTCACTGGTCGATGCAAAGCACTGTTCCACGCTGACACACAGAATTCACACCAGACCACAGAGCTTTCACATCACTTGTGAAAATATGGAGGATCCTTTTTTTTTTTCATTGGGATCATAATTGTTGCCAGAAGCATTTCTCTTCTCCCCTCAATGTGCCAGAGAACAATTCAGGGACAGGCAATCATAGGAGGCCCAGGCAGACCAAACCTGTTCTATGGAGACAGACAGGCTAGCTGCATCATAGGAGTGAAGGCAGCAGCACTGAGGTCCCAGGTCTGTCTCACATCCCACACGTTCACGTTATAAAGCCACTGTTCAGCCATAAATCTCCACCATCCAGCCATCTGGAGCCCATCCTCACACTCACTGACCTAACTAGCACAGTCCCATGTACAAGGGCCCAGAGCATGATATCACTCCAGTTTGGAGGATGGAGGACTTTGTGCTGTAAGTAAATTTACATTAAGAAATAAAAGGGCCTTTGTAACATGTGACTGAACCCATGACAATTAAAGGAATAGGAAAAATAGATGAAAGGGAGAAAAATGCAATTGGCTTTTTCTTTTACATCCAAAAAAGCAATACACTACTAAAAAGACAAATTGCATTTAGATGAGCTACATTTTACATTACAATACAGTCATTTAGCAGACGCTTTTATCCAAAGCAACTTACAATAAGTGCATTCAATGTAGGTAGGCATGAGAACTACTAGTCACCAGAAATCGTAAGAGCATTTCCTTCCTAAACAAGCATCTAAGAACAGAACCAGTGCTAATGTAAAAGTGCAATAAGCTATCTACCTACTTTTTTATTTAAACAAATGAGACAAGTAAGTGAAGCAAATAAACAAGAGCTAAGACAAATAAGTGAAGACAAATAAGCAAGTGCTAAGAGGAAGGGTCGGGGTAGTGTTTCTTGAAGAGGAAGGGTCAGGGTAGTGTTTCTTGAAAAGGTGGGTTTTCAGCCTGCGGTGAAAGATGGGCAGCGACTCTGCTACCAACATGCTACTGCAAACTGTAGACACACACACATGCCACAGCGAAGAAAACAGAGATAGCCGAGGGGAGGGATCATCCAGTAAACAGCGAGATGACGTTAGGAGTGGAAAGTTTTGCCAGCCAAGCATCCCATGTCCCTGAGTTCAAAGAAGAGTTTTAGTCGGTAAGCTCAGTTCAATATTGGCTGCGTGCTTTGAATAGCTCATAGATTTCTGTGTCTCAGGCAGGTATTCGCTTACCTTGGTCTGCTGCTAGTGAGCTACATTTCACTTTGAAGGTTCACAATCCGATATCTCATATCTTCAAGAAAAGAAGCAAACAGGTGCAGTTCCTGGCTGTCCACCAAAACATAAAAAAACATGCAGGAATGTTAGACAGTTGCTCAAATGAAGGCTGTGAACTGACATAAATAAAACAACTAGCCGTGGCTGGAGCTTTTGCAAAAACAGAAGTGTGTTAACAGACAAACATCAGAAGGTGCCTTGGCTGTAACAAACGAGAGCGGTGATGTCGGTGCTGGCTTTGAAATGCTGTCTGATGCTTGGTAATGGACAAAACATGCATTGCCTTACACAGTGTACATACAGAAACTTTGCTCTATTCACCCGATATTCTCTTTCACCTCGCTTGTTTAGTCCGTTTAAGATAAAATGAAACTTTAACACTGTCCATGGGGAAATTGAGAAACTGGGAAAACTGGGTAAGTATTCTATTTGAGCATAGAAACCAAGAGACTCATCGCTAAACAAAGGAATCAGAAGATTAGCTGGCCCACTGAGTCGTCTGTTTTATTAATAGCTCCATCTTGAATCGTAACAAAGATATCTCGGACAAAGTCATTCTTATTAATAAGCTACTGATCACTCTGTGAGTCTGAATGAGAAGCAAGTGATAAATTACAACAAATTTAAAGAATCATGCTATCGCTAATGGAATACACCGACAGCTAAGTGATGCCTCCTGAAGCGAGCTGACCTATCGGCAGGTACAAGGTTGTATCTCACAGACACAGTACACGCTCAGTGACATTTAAAGTTCATTGGACGATGAATGTCTTCCTTGCAGTAATTAAGCATTTACACTGGGGTGTATAATTAAACGCAATCATGACACAGACAGATGCATGACCTATCTGTGTGTGTGTATGTGTGTGTGTGTGGCTGCGCACGGACTGGATGCAATTCTGGCAAAATCCAGATGGGCCCACACACTGGCCACAGCACCAAATTTTTTTTTGTAATTCTATTCTATGTGCTGCTTGCTCAAGGCTGCTGTAGCCTGCTGTGTTGGCCATTGTGGCACTCATTTGTCTTTGTGTGCATGTGTGCATGTGTGTGTGTGTGTGTGTGTGTGTGTGTGTGTCAGTGAGAAACATGGGGAGTGAA
>CABFOQ010000982.1:0-13151 GCA_900660455.1 Gephyroberyx darwinii | reverse complement strand
CATGCCTCTCAACTTAAATCTCTTTCTCACATATATTATATTATCATGTTTCAGTAATTTGTTCATTCCTGAGCTGGCTTTCAGGATGCAGACACTTGCAATTACAGACAAATTATAGACATTAAATGTTGTGTTTCTGGTTTCTACACATGTCCTGCATGTGCCACAGTATTAAAATAACTTTAATTGATAACAGAATGAGAAGATGAGCTGGGAAATTACAGAGAGGAACATACAACATACAAATATCTGTCGTGTCTGTTCCTTGTTGTAAATGTACTCTATAAAATAGACGGTACTGTACGTGCATTGATCATATTGCCCGCAGTACCTCTTGGAAGCCAGATAAGATAGTCTGGGGATACATCAAGGGCAAGTTGGCCACTTCTTTCAAATGATGGACAAAATCCTCAAGCAATTGACTTAAACCGTATGAATATCTGTTTAGCCTTTACTGCATATTGAACCGATCACATTACGCCTACAGCAGAGCAGAGTAGAGCGATAATGCAAGACCGATTTCCTCACTATGTGGGAATAGTCTGTATGGTGTGGCACATCTTTCTGCACTGTTTCCTAGGATAGTTTTTGCTTTCTGAAGTCACATAAAATGTAGTGCAATAATGAAATATTTGACGAGGTGGGATGACCCCGTGTCTGAGGAAAAAAGGTAACAGAGCACAGATTATTACACATGCAGAAAGAAAACAATACAATCAGTAGCTCCACTGCTCATTAGCTGTCCATGCAATACATCACAGGACTGTGTGTATATAAAATGTAGTTCAAATAACGTAATTTCCTGTGTTTAGAAAGAAACCTGCGGACAATAATAGCCCGAGGGTTTTCTATTATGTTTCTCTGTGTGTTTCTTCTCTCATGCGTTTTCCTATACAACTCAATAAACGGGTGTGTAAATGATGGTTGGATTTTGGTTCAAAACCAGGGTGAAGGCAAAGTTAAAAGCTTCTAAACAGATGAGTCAAACAAGATATCTTTTATATCTCGACTTAGTCTGCGTCCTCGAAGAGAAGACCCGTGTGAGGGGCAAAAAAAATCTCACCAAAGCTCACTTGACAGATAAGTTAGACTGCGGTATGGAACAGCTGGATGTATTCTGTGGGCAGCTCCATCGTGGGGCCCAGTACACCGAAAATATTCATCTACATGGGGTGAAAAGCAAAGCAGCAGCCCAGACCAGATTCATCTTCTCTACTGTGCGCGTATTCATTGGAGAGCCCAGCAGCTGATGGATCTCATGAGCCGGGTCAGTGTTTCTGGCTCCACTCTTTTTTTTTTAACTACACGCCCTGATGTAACACATATCATTCCTCTCACCGTTTATCTTGGTGTTTGCACATAACAGCCCTCTTACTATAAACCTTCGCTACCATAAGGGAGATGTTCACATACGATCCATCAACACGGTGGACCTCGGCTTTGAGTTTTCACCTAGACAGCACATAACTGTCAAGCTTAGGATAACCCTTCGAAAGACCCACACACACACACACACACTTATTCAAGGAGAAACAAATGATTGGTGTAGTCCATCTTCATCACTATTGTCCAGTGGCTCATGCTAAAGAAACAATGAAAAAATATGAAACAGCTTTGCCCTTTAGATGCAATTCAATGATAGCTTACAGATAACTCTGTTATCAAAAAGTCTATCTCCTTGATAGACACAAGAATAAAAAAAATATATATATATTATAACTATTATACCTATTCTAATTTATGCTTTTAAAAAAAATGAAATACAAAATGAAATATCTTCTTTTTTTTATGCAACCCCAAGCAAAGTATTGGCTGCAAACTATTCAGTCTATGTGAGGGCACCTTGAGCTTTGCTCAAAGTTAAATACACCCTTAGGATCTTATATTTATTCACATTAGCAAGCCTATCGATTACACCTGTCAAAATGCCATAAGTGGATGGCCTGTTCTATGTCAAACTAGATGTTACTAAGTACCAATGGCAAACAACATCTGAAGTCATCAGGGTATAGTGAGCAAAAACATCTTTAAGTCAGGACTTCATCAAGAGCGTATACACCCATCTGCCACCCTGACCTCCACACCCTAACTTTCCATCACGCAAGTTTCAGTCACATGAGCTCTGCCTCCTGTTTCACATGATTTCCTATGAAATTACGCTGCATTTCTTTTCATAACAGTTACTAAGAATTTGATATGAGATAAATACATACCCTGCATCTCAGGATGTCCTCTTCGTCCACAACCATCCAAATATGCTGATCCGTCTCTTCAATTGCTGCTTTCAATTCTCTGAGCTCCAAACTCACCAACCTCTTGTCTGACATGTATGCATGCATCCAACCAACAACCAGCAAAACATGTGCCAATATATTTTATTCTCAAAAAAACATAGATTACCCTCCATTAGGTCTTCCATGTTTGTTTGATTTATCATGTAACCATGTGAAAATTACATGATTTTTCAGGATCTTTAATCCTGAAGTCAAATGTAGCACTAAATGTCAAGCTGGTCTCAAAGTACAATAACATGTATAACATGCCTTTACCCCTTTGAGGATACTGCATTGTGAGACAAGCGCCATACCATTTGATTCTGCATCTCACTAAATGTATGCACTAATATCTCTACTTTTGCAGTCTTTTTATGGCATGAGCATGATCTGAAGCGGCGCCAGATTGAAAACATCCATCAGCATGGATATTATGGGCCTAAGGAAAGAATGTATTTGCCTAACTCCAAGTGACCTAAGGAATGTTCAAGTTTTGTGTTTTGCATGCTGGGCTTTATGCTGCCGAGCAGTGAAGACTGAAAGTATATTTGAGTTGCATCCAGCCAGGCATGATGAATGAGTGGCAAAAGCATAAATCACAATGGAAGAACACTTGTGTTCTCTTAGCAGAAATGCTTACAGCTACACAAGTTCAACTTTACAGAGTTGAAGTGGTGTTTATTTTTCCATGCCAACCATCCTTAAGGACACATAATTAATGGTCCAACAACTCGGTGGGAGATTTGAATAGGAAAAGACTCAAAAGACTCTCCATCTCTCTAATAGAAGCCTTAACTTAAGCCTTAATGCTTGTTTTGGGAAAATATTCTCCAAAAATGTGATTCATTTCTTACCAAACAGGGATATTGTGTTGCAGCTATCAAAAATGAGTTGATCAGTAAACAAAGAGGTCTTTTAAAATGTCAGTCAATGAGAGAAAAACGTCTGCCAGTTTAAAGCCAATGAGTTTCAGATGGCAACACTGAGATGATGTGGCTTTTCATGAAGTCCCTGGAGAAGACAATGTTTTGGCTAGCTCTAAAGCTCGTGTGGGCTCACCATATGAATGACAACCAGTTGTTGTCTTACTTAAAGCTGTCATTACAATCTGAGTAGATCATTTTAAGCCTGAAGGCACTTTGTTATGACAGATCACATACGTGTCAGTCTCCTATGATATATGTTCCAGTCCTGGAGGTTATAAACATCGCTTTCATTAGAAATGTAAGTGCCCTTACACAACTCCATATGCAGGAAAGCATCTGTTAAGTGACACAGTATCAATATGTAATCAACATCCAAAAAGAAAAATCATTTTACTTATTTTTATAGAAGTAAAATGTATGCTAAAAATGTATTTTAGTATATTTTAACATTTTTGTTCAAGTTGGGTTGAGCAGTTGTGTGGTATTCAGAAGGTGGTTAGAGAAACACAAGGGAGAAATACTATTATTTCTTTAAGAAATGTTTTAGCTGCCTAACCCTAACCTTGACCCTAACCTTAAGTTGTTTTTGTCAGCTAACCTCAACCAAAGTAGTTAGATTTGATTTTGGTGCAACTGAAATACGAATCAAGGGTGCATAACTTTTCGTAACATATCTACGATAATACTTTGATCTGGAAGGATCAAACCATTTTCCTCCTCTCTGTGAAGAATCTCTTTTCTGCAATGAATGATAATCTCTTCGTCCTGACACTTTCCTTGGTGCCAGAATCATGAGTCCATTTGAAACTACTGCACTTTTAGTAGATTTCACACAAGTAGAAAAGCTTGGGATGTCAGTATCCTTTGCTTTTTCAATGCCGCTGAAGTGAGATCTGAGAGGATTCATACTTTTCTCTGTATTCCTCATATACCCGAATAAATTGCAGTATTGAGTTAATATAAAAAATGATCCAAAGTCAACCAAGTTAATATTTTGCAGATTTTTTTGTGTAAATTACTTGGCAACCACATACAACTCTGAACAGTCCTTTTTCATCCAAACATATTGGGACATTAATGAAGTGTTTTGACTTATCATAACAAAAGATGCTTTGTGCTTTTGCCTGATGTGGGTCATATGCAGCACTCATCACATCTTATAGAAAGTTATCCAGAGGACATCTTGCCTGTACAACAATAGGGAGCCTGGAACAAATCACACAGCCCTAATTTGCGTACAGCATAACAAAAAGAGAATGGGCACTCCAAAAACTACGCAAGAATTGAAGAATGTTTTTTGTTTTTTTTTGGTTTGTAAGCTTAATATTAATATTACAAATTTCACGAAACATTGTGTCATCTAGGGCCTTGTCTAGCTGACCTCACTTCATGAAGAAAGAAACAGGGATTCCATGCAGCAAACTGTAAAGCTCTTCAATCCAGGTATAATACAGGAGGATTTATGGACCATGTGGTGTGCAGATTCATACAATACTTCATACACTGGAAAGGAGGACACTTGATTCATGATTTCTCGGTCAGCTTGATGGGTCTTATCTTTTTTGAGAGCATTCTGTGTTTTAAAAAACTAAAACAACTAAGACTGGAAACATATGGTGAAAATGGAGCACAATCAAACTGACCCACTGCGCTCTCTCAGTCCAGCCACAATGGATGTGTTTTTGATTTTAGATTTTTGTTCCATACTATGATCAAGGTGAGGGAAATAAGATAATCCATAGCTATAGAAAGATGACATTATGTCTGCTCACTCCATGGTGGAACTGGACAAGGAGTAGCAGTAGTAGTAAAGTGGTGGATTGCGGAATTCCTAAAAAATGTGAAATGGATACAATGCAACTTGTGATGTGCATGTGCCTGACGCCCACATGGTCTTATGGAACGTTTAACAGGTGTGGTGAGATCATTGTCAAAGGCTTGGACTGTAGAAACGTATTGTAGAAATGCCTCTATTCTGACTGCAAGTATTTGAATGTAGTAGCTTTCAAGGGTCACAGAGACATTACATACGTATGTATGCCGTTGTGGCAAAGTGCGACCAGGAGAGCAAAGGGGAAGAAGGAACAACAAGAACAGAACAACTGGAAGCAGCTGTGCCAGACCGTTGAGAATTGGTTCAAACAAAGTTTGGGGTCATTCGACATAAGGGAGAGAGACACATATTGCCCAAAGGGAGCTGAGGAAAGTGCAAATCCCTCTTCGATAGGGAGCCGAGTCAACACCATCCCCACCCGGCTCTGGTTTTCTCATTTCTATTCCATTACATTGCCTATTACTTGATATAAGCAAACTACGAACTGGACGGTTCCCACTCTGAAATATGTTATAGACAAAAGTGATATTGTTCAGTTTACGATTAAATGTACAAGGCACAGCATCCTAGTTTGGAAAGTTCCAAAGATGTAGCGGGGAAAGTTTTGACTTTGCATTTTGACTTTGTGTAGAAGTGATGGCAGTCTGGAACAAAACAAGACATAATTTAGCCTGATAATAGTCCTTACATTGAAGAGAGGCCATTTCATGGGTAATCTGTAACTTTGCTCATAGTAAGTACGCAATCTTGTACCCAAGCCTTTTCCCTCCAAAGTTACAAAATGTGTAAGTCTTGTAATTGCTTATGTAACTGTGGGTGCCACAACATCTGCTGCTTTGTTTAGTTTATATTAGACATGTCTATGGAAAATCGCACTAGCCACCTAGTAAACCAGCGGACAGTCTTTGTTAACGCCTGTTTGCTGGAGTGCAGGCCTGGTGCTGCTTACCTTGAAGCGAGCTAGACCTATGGTGACGTCACTGGAGAACCCCAGAGAAGGAGAGAGGCCTGACACAAGAGGTGAACTTCCTTCTCTTGTTGTGGTGGTTTGGGTTGTTCCCTCTCTAGTTTCCAATTCCTCGGGGAGGAACGGAGTGGGCGCCATGGGGAATCCCACCTGGAGGATCGCAAGGGGCACGCGACCGGCTACCGTGGCGTCACACCAATTGGGGATTTCCCCACATAACAGAGCAATAGAGAGCGACAGGCCTGGCCAACCCTAGTAGAGACGGAGTAAAAGACTGTTTCCCATTTGTCGGCCCTTTTTATCCTTTTTCCCTTTTTATTGCTGCTCCGACTGAACTGTAATTTTAAGACCTTGAATTGAGTGCCTGTGTCTGTACTATGGGACAAAGAACCTTTGTCTGTTTCCAATGCCGTTTTACTTGTTTTAAGAATTTAATATCTTAAAATGAGGAAGAATAAGGTAGATAAAAATAAGATTTATAAACTCAATATTAGTTTAAATGGCTTGAATATTGCAAAATTGTGCAACATTGCATGGATGCAATTGACTATTGACCATTATCAGTGCTGTAGTGAGGAAAATGATCTGTCTCATCATGGAGAAATTTGACAGGAAACAGGGATGGAAAAATATCTCTTTCATATTTCATATTTCATAGTTAGATGCAGACACATTTATTCCATTGTCATTAGGTATTTATGGGATCTTATGCAGGCTGTAAAAGGAAAAAAGAACAATCTGGTCAGTATTAACAGTAATAAGCATATTATGCAGTACAATGTACTGACCCAGAGTACAGTCAGTGCTGGTCTAAGGAATGATACTGTGTAACAAGGTAGAAGCAAAACCACAGTACTGTGCAGATCAGTTCAATAACTGCTCATTAAAATGGTTGGATTTAAAAAAGCCTGCTGGGGCTTGCTAGAGAGAATTCACGGTGGCTTCTCAGATAGCTCGCTGGCAGTGTCAGATCCCAATAAAATAGGCAATTTCTGCTGATCGACGCCAAACAGACTCCTGTACCTCCACCAAATTATCATATCTTGTGATTTATTTCCTCTTGGAATTTGTGCTTCCCCTGCCAAACCTAGAGCACGTTTAAAGGCATTTCCAAAGTGTTCCCTGTACTAGCAACACTCAAAAATGAATAATATGCTGAGAGGGCCAACGCAACCGTGCCATTAACAAAACGTTGCAAGCAGAAATTGTGGTGAAGAACATGTCATCCATCATGGATTAAAAAATAACTTCATATTTAGGTGATTACTTGGGAGGGTGTTATGTGTATGAACTCTGCATAGCTTGACATATTTCCCACTGGGTTGCCTACAGACATTCATTACATTCACTTAATTTGTTTGATATCAAGGTCAGATGTATGTTTGAAACGCTTCATTTGATATTTTGGACCAGTGTCAGAGCATGAGTGAAGGAATGTAGCAGGTTTCAGTGGGTGAAACCCTAGCATAGAAAATGTTGAAATGACTATAAAATTAGCAACAGGTGATCACTGGGATATAGGACATCAGTTACAGATTAGTCCACTCAATCTACTATTGCTAACACTGGATTAATTTAGCCAGGATCAAAGATTGGCAAACAAATCAACCAGAACATTTCATTGTTATTGCTGAGTGAGACTACACTGCCACGTCAACTTAATTTACAAACCTTATAAATCCATGTGATTAGTAGTTCTAGTTGGAAAGTCGTTATTTTTTGACTCCAAAAACTTTTGCTGAACATTTTACGAGTTGAAGGAGAAGAACAGTGGAAATTACCCAGAATGGAAGCTTTTTATCTAAACATCTAATCTCTAGATAAACTACTGTGGAGGACAGAATATCCATGAGGGGCAAACCCGCAATGCCAAAAGCCTAATTCATTTTTCTATTGGCTGGGAGGCTTAAATGCACGTGGTTCTCTTCAAACTCCAAGCTGCCATACAGGGAAAACAACCTCTGTAATGCTCTAAATGAACAAGTCTCTGAAGGCTCATTAATTGGAAAGTGGATGCATTTGTCTTGATATTACATCATGGTCATGGGTACTCCATTATTGTTATGGGAAGAAATGATGCACAGAACACTTATCTAGGTAGTCTTACCCTGTAGAGCACATGAGTTCCAACTCAAGTCGCATTTGCAACTCGCATAGCACCATTTTAAATTGACATCCCCATGTGTGAATTCTAAAAAGCGAGCACAAATCAATGTAACACTTGCAGTTCAGTAAGGCTATATGGACTTCTACATGGCAATCCATTCAAATATTCCATAGCAAGTACCACAATATATCACACACAGTCTATTCATAGGAACATCTGCAACAACTCTGGGCTAGAGAAAGGCACCATGGTTAGATTTATGTCAGGGCATTGCAGCCAAGTCTCTTTTGAGATACAGAGTCGTGACAGTTCCCATTTGACTTCACGCTTCGGCAGTCGTAAAACAGTTGAGTATCTTGATGGATTTAATTTCAGAAACATCAAACATTCAGCTTTTGTTGGACTCTGATTTTACTGTATCATATTGACCAAAAAATGATATTGTTCAAAACATTTTTTTACTTTGGATTTAATAGGTTGGGGCAGCCCAGACCCTCTGATGTTGAAAGGGCAACCATGTAAATGTCATGTTTTGAAAATCATATAAATTGAATAAAACAAGCTACTCACGAAACGCCAAAGCCCTCACCACATCAATTCAGCACTTGGGTGCTCTACATGGCATGAATGCAGATCCATTTTTATTCTTATAATATTCTGGCCTATCTATCTATTCTGAAGCAAAGGATATTTAGACTATTTTAGATTATTTTAAGATGTTCATGAAGATAATAAGATAAATTAAGAAAAAGATTGAACTTCTCACCTCAGCTTTTATGGCAACTGCCACTTTACAATCAATGTTTTGGTTTCTTGATCCCACTCCAACAAAATGAGTGGCTCACTTGAAGGTGACAGGTGACTAGCTCACCAAAAATTCACCAAGTTAAGAGCTCCCATTTACAGCATTAGACACATTTCCAAAGCAAAGCAGAAACATTAACCAGGATTAAGAGCAATTCCCTCATCTGTAAAATACATACCACTACTACAAAGTCCATCCAGAAACCCCCTTTGAGTTATAGCGTACTGGTTGACATTTACAGTTATCATCCAGAGCCAAAACTTAATAGATCCAATTGTTTTAAATTATCTTTAAAGTTCTCAGTTGGAAAAAAGTGAACTATCTTAAATCATGACTTGCACGGATAACAGAACATTCCTGGTGTAAAAGATGTCTCTGGAAAGTAGAGTGACTTCACAGACGTGTCTTGCTGCTATGTTAGATGATAGATATATGAGTTGGGCAATCTATCAAATCTAGTGCTAGAATGGGAGGTATAATGGATGATGTCAATGAAATTCAGCTCCACTGAGAATCATACCCATGAATAAATATTGAGAAGAAACCATTTCAGCCATATTCTACTATACCTGGGTTAATTCACTTCTGATAGACGCAACAACGACATCAGGCACCCTCACATATTGTTGGAATTTCCCACAGGACAATAATAACAATGTCTTGTGCATCCTTTCAGCCTCGGTTGAGGTTGAGCAACTTTTCATCCCAGGCCTGCCCCTGAGTCTGACTGATGCCTTGGCCTTCAGAAGGTCTGGCTAAACACATGGCTGGCATGGCTGTGGTCTTGCCTACTGGTTAGAGCAGACATTTACAAGACACGCCACCCAGAGAGAGAGCAGTGCCCACTCCGCACAGTGATTATCAGTGGGAGGTCTAGTCTCTCTGTCTCTCTCTCTCTATCTCTGTCTTTCTCATTCTTCAAAGAAGGGTAGAAACACTCTTGCCACTGCCCATTACATGCCATACCTGAGTCTGTGTTTACAGACACATTCCTTACGTGAAAACGTTCGAAATATAATAATGTGGTATTTGAGGTCCTATGCCAACAGCATTCAGATCAAGTGTAACCATTATACACCACCTGTGCACTCAATAACTAACCCTAAAACCAATCCCCACTTTTAGAAGTCAAAGCTGTTTTATCTCTCTGCGGACAGCTGAAAGTCTCTGAGGCTGCTAAGCTATGCGTGCTGTGCTCTCTGGTTTACAATCTTGCTATGTGAAAAAGCTGGCGTCTTGGCAGGAGCACCGACTGAGAGCCAGGATGGAAAGTATCAGTAGGAGCTTGGCTGTGGAAGAGAAGCTGTAGCTCTGAACTGAAGCCCCTTGATCCCTTGAGGAAGATACAGTTCTCACCACACTCTTATTCTGTTGAGCTTCAGGGTGATGTTAAACTTATTGTTATGACTTGGAAACCTGACACAAGAAGAAAAACTGTCATTTGTGTGTGCATATATTATCTATGGATAATCAAGGTAGATAGGTGAAAAGAAAATGAACTTTTAGTATGATTATGACATGGTATTTGTATGTTACTACCACCATTATTAAACACTGCACATTTACACAAGCCATGCAACAAATTATTTTTTCTATAGTCAGTGGTTAGATTATATTGTGTATTGTGTGGAGTGACTAAGCTAGGAGCATAGGATACACTATGTGACCTGTTTGACTGCTTCCTTCCTTCCTTCTTCTTGTTAAAAGTGGTCACGCAGGTAAGGTAAGACAATATAAGAAAAGGCCTCCTCATCAATATGGGCTAACAGGTTAGCACAAGTGAGTGGCCCGGGAAAAGGATGACAAAAACACCACAAGACATGAACTAAAATTCTGACTCTTTATTCCCGGCTACTTCTATAAAAGAAAACAGCATTAAAGAAAGTTTAAAGATTCACCATGAAGGTGAACAGTCTCTGTGCTATTCTAGCCTGAAAATAATGGTCTTTTCTCTGGAAAATAAAAAAAATTCCACAGAGACTATAGTCAAACTCACTTCTCAAAGTGCACATCCCCTGATTGGACGCACACGTGAAACTGGCTACCATCATCATCTCCCCCCTACAAAGAGACAATGACACATGTAACTGCACTCTCATCATCAAATGGCATTTGATGATAAAATCATCAATCTTCAAATGCTAAGTTATATATTGTATTGTATTATGTGTGTGAGTAGGCCCTGCACCCCAGATCCTTAGGGCTTACTTTGAGTCCAGTGCTTTTAGAGGCACTTTCAACTGTTCGCCCAATTATTCAGCATTAATTCTTTCTACAGCAGTCACTGTGCCTTCATCCCAAT
Source organism: Gephyroberyx darwinii (assembly GCA_900660455.1). Taxonomy (NCBI): domain Eukaryota; kingdom Metazoa; phylum Chordata; class Actinopteri; order Trachichthyiformes; family Trachichthyidae; genus Gephyroberyx; species Gephyroberyx darwinii. Next base: position 1,937 of record CABFOQ010000982.1, on the reverse strand, counting down.
ATGGAAAAAGTCTTGGTGATGAAGAGAACACTGAAACACTTGGAAGAGGCTAACAAACTCTGTATTTCTCGTTGTGGAGTGTTTGAGAGCCGCGGTGGGCCACAGCATCAGGAGGAAGTATTTACTGTGCCAGAAAGCAGTTTGAATGCTAATAGTATCGGTTTTACAGTCTTATATCCGTAAAACAAAGAAGAACCAGGGAGAGCAAGGACCTTTAAGGCTTTTCACCATATTTCTCATATTTGCAAAGCCTTGCACTGTTTTTTTTCTGTGATTATTTCTGTGATTAGGTATTTTAACTTCATTTTTTAGCAATTTAATGTCAGTGATTTTCCCCAGAAAGCCCTACGGTGATTCAATGTAAAATCTTAGTAATTGTTTTTCAGTGTATACCTTAACATTGACAAATTATTATTTCCAATAGAGTCCAAGAGTTTTGGACTCCGTTAATGTCTGCAAGTGTTTTTTGCTCCCACAGAAACAGTAGGTGAGGCCTGCTGGCTCAGTTTGTTATTTTCCCAGGGTATTCACTCCTTGTGCTGGAACTTATAAACTATTTATTTTGGCTCAATGTTGCAGAGCAAATTATCCAAAAAACACTAAGACATAAGCTAAATTTCAGAGCAGTCTGTCACTTTCGCTTTTCTTTCTTCACACAGAAAAATGACAAGTTTTGTGATCACCAACACCCTATTTTAAAAAGAAGGCTGTCAGGTCCTGGGTTGTTGACCAAGTAAACTGTGCTGAACATATACTTTTGGCATATTGCTGACTGTACAGGAACTGCACAATCATTTCAAGATGTCTAATGCAGTCTGTATTCTGCATGGTGTATTGATATTTAATTTGCTTTATTGTATTTATTTCTAAAAGCATTTTCCTTTTAACACATATCTTACACCAATGTAATTTTGATCATTGATCATAATTTTTTTTGTCAGCACTCACAAGAGTTGTCAATCATCTCCTGTTAGCTGTTAATTTTGACTCAACCTGTGTTATTATTATAAATTATATTGGTATCAGAGGATCGTGCTTTCATGGTTTAGGTCATATCTACTCAATAGATAGGACTCATTGGGTTTTCCACCACAACCTCAGAATATCATAATGTTGATTTTAGTGTGCCACAAAGCTCTGTCTTGGGCCCACTGCTATTCTCTATCTACATGCTACCACTCGGGGAAATTATCCAAAAATTCTGCATTCATTTTCATTGCTACGCTACGCTGCTCTCCCTCAACTTTCTTGCTCTAACTGAGACTTGGATCACCCCAGAAAACACCGCCACACCCGCAGCTCTGTCAGATGTGTACTCTTTCTCTCACACTCCCAGAGCTGCGAGACGAGGCGGTGGCACTGGCCTGCTAATTTCCCGCAACTGGAAATACTCTCTTTTCTCCATCTCACAATTCTCCCCTTCCTCCTTTGAATTTCATGCTGTCGCTGTTTCTCATCCAGTCAAGCTCACCATTGTGGTTGTTTATCGTCCACCAGGCCCCACTGGTGAGTTCCTGGAGGAGCTTGACGCACTTGTCTCCCACTTCCCTGACGATGGCTCTGGACTCATCCTTCTTGGAGACTTCAACATCCAGACCGAGAAGCTAGACCCTCTCCTTTCGTTCCTCGCCTCCTTCGACCTATCTCTCTCCCCATCTCCTCCTACCCACAAGGCCGGCAACCAACTGGACCTGATCTTCACCAGACACTGCTCTACTGCCAACCTCTCCGTCACCCCCCTCCATCTCTCTGACCACTACTTCATGTCCTACTCTCTCTCTCTCTCCTCTTCCCCCTCTCATCCTCTTCCTACCCACATGGTTTCTTCCCGTCGCAATCTCCGCTCGCTCTCCCCCACTGATCTTTCCTCTTCTGTTCTCTCTGCTCTCCCTTCCCCTGAATCATTCTCTCTCCTATCCCCTGATTCTGCCACTGAT
>CABFOQ010000981.1:9836-28524 GCA_900660455.1 Gephyroberyx darwinii | reverse complement strand
CTGCCAGGTAGTTTCCATTCTAGCTGTCTAATCAGGGATTGATTAAGACCTGGGATGCCAGGTGAATGCAATTAACTTCCTGGTAGGAGAGAAAACCAGCAGCACCCTGGACCCCGAGGCCCGGATTTGAGGAACTCTGTTCTAGTGGGGCGTGACTAACACTGGTCATTTCAGGAGCTATAACATAAAAGCATCTACATCAGTCTGAAGGGCACACAGTATTTCCACTATATGCAGGCTATTCAACCCTGGCGCACATGCCTCACCTCTTTCCAGCGGCTTACATTGGTCAGCAGCGAGCATGTGAGGCCATATACATGTTTTCCTCCTTGCCATAACATCATAAGAGACTTGCTTCCTTCACTGATCCACTGCATACAGATAAAATGTCAAGCTCCTTCTGATGAAAAAACTGCCAAAATTGTGTGAGATGCTGAAATGCATTGAGAAGCAACTGTCCAGGCTGGTCTGGAAACACAATATTAAACCTAGGCCTACATCTATTTCACTCGTCTAATTTTCACACTCTGTTAACTGTCTGATTGCTTTTGCTCTGAATATCAGCCAGCTTTTAACAAACTAGCAAACTATCAATAAAGTTATTCCCAAAATGCCTCTTCAGTTTCAGCAGCCTAGCACAGTTTCACCTGGAATTCTCAAGGGCAAAAATAGTTGTGCATTGACTCTTATTGATGAAACAGTGCAGTTTGAGGATACCATGGCTAGATATTTTGCATAAATCAAATGATATAATCCAGAAATATTAATTAACTGATTGAGGGCTTGCATATCGTGTATGGAAAATATGTTTTTAGTTGCTGGAAAATAGAAATGTTAACTATCATTGTAAACAAAGAAAGTACTTTGCATTTCATTTGATACCTGTCATTTTTAGATTGGATTACATATTAATCTCATTGAGAAGTCAAAAATACAAGTATATTATATTTTCCCCCTGGAGAGGGTATGTCAGCCTGTTCTCATGTCAAATTCGTACTTATTATTACAAAAATAATGCACTGTAATTTCGTATGATATTCTGCAAATCATGTGAAACTGGAGGCGGAGCTCATGTGACTGAAACAGGCAGTAGTTTGACATTGAAACAGTGTGGTGGAAAGTAAGGGTTTGACTACCTTGGTTCAGTTCCCAACTCATGCAAAGATGTGAGTTAAGCTTTCATTTTCTGCAAAAGCTTTTCATATTTAACCATGACGAAAACCTGACCCCAACCTTGACCGAACTGTTTTAGTGCAGTGATAGGTTGCGCAGTTAGCCAGGTAGTACAAATTAGTAGTACAAATTAAGGGTGCACAACATTTTTGTAAGATATCAATACAAACGTTTCATGAGACCATGTTGGGTATATACATGCAACACACACTGTACAAAACTCACCAGAAAGGAGTTTATAAAAGCAGATTTTCAGAAATGTCTTCCCAGGGTGCATGGACCCCCTATAATTTCTGAGGAAATGTCCTTTAAAAGATATTTTTTTAAATATTTTTGACATTACAGTTCACAATGAAAAGAGACAGAAAAAAAGTGTGATAGAGGGTTCCACGTTCCAGTCTGGATTCAAACCCAAAACACTGCATTTATATGGATGGCTCCTTAGACAACTGAACCACCAAGACAGTCTAAAAGAAATGCCCTTTTAGAAAGTTTCGCCCCTTTCAGAGTCTGTGCACGCCACTATCTGCAAATACAGTAAGTAGCTGTCTAAATCTATCAGTCTTGAACTAAATTACCAACACATAGCTGAATACACAAAAGCATAACAGGGAACTAACCCAATATTAGTATAATCAGGTTAAAAAAAGTTTGTAAATGAGCTGCTAAATGGCCTGAATATAAAATCTCTGAAGTTTTGGGCTGTGGCATTTATGGGAACATGTACTGTGTAGATATCGCAACTTCAAACTTAATAAATACATATGGGTTCACAAGAGCATTCACACACTGCATGGTAGAAAGCAATACGTGTGATGTAGCAATCGGAAGAGATTGTCAATGCAGAGAAGAACTTTGCAATTTATCAATTACATCATTCCATCCAATATGTGGGCCCTGATGTATTGTCCTAATATGAAAGCAGGAATGGTATTTTGAATCATCTCATTGTACTACTATCCTTGAAGTTTTCTCTGGCAATTGTGGTGCTGAAGCTGAAGTCATTCTATAGAAAAAACATAAAAGCATTTTACTGATCTCTTACTGTGCCAAACGAATACGTGGGAATAAGGAACTCAGCAAACCTAGAGGAGATGAATGCAGAAATAAATGGAAATTAAACCAACTATAAAATATTTTGCACTCGGTATGTTGAGATCAATGTGTTCAACAGATATCTCACATCAGCTTTTGTTCCGTTTTTCTGTTCCAAACATTGATTTGATAATTATCTAGGAAAATTCCACCCTCGGATACTCTTACAGTTATTTATCAACCTGTGATGTTCAACGCATTTCAGGGGTCATTTTATGTGTGCTGAAGTGCTATAATTTAATTTAATTAGTGATTTCCTACATTCCCCAGAATGCCTTTCAACAAATCCCAGAGAACATGCTTGAACTTGTTACCACATTATATGTGTAGATGGAGAGAGCAATCGTGAGCAATAGTAACAGCAAGAGTCGTGTCGCTTTTGTAACACACAACATATCTCTGCTGCACTGCATGATTGAGGCTATTGTCGGTGGAGAACTTGATTAATTGATTGATTGAATCCTTTATTTAATCAGGTAGTCTCAGAGAGACCTAACCACAAGAAAACATGCCTAACGTGTCTATGTGTACAATTCAGTCCCACGTTCCAAAGACATTTGAGCAACAAACAGAGTGTGAGACAAACACATAAATCAAAGCAAATGTTAGACGTTAAATCAGACTACATTGGTATTTTTTAAAGGAATCAAAGAAAATGCCAGAAAGGAATGCTTTGAAAACACCCAGGGGACCAAGAGAGTCTATTTTCAATGCCCTTTGCAAATCATTCTATTTATAAGGTGCATAGTGATGCAAACCAGCCTTGCCTAGTTCAAGAGAAATACAAGGTAGACATATTTAAACAGATTTAGTATTCTTACTGTACCATAACCTTATCTATCTATCTATCTATCTATCTATCTATCTGTCTATCACCAGAGAATGTTGACTGAGCATGCATGCTCCTTTTCCTTCCTATTTCACACTCACACCAGGGTGTCACCCAGTGCAACCAGTCTGCTACTGTTGGCCACCAAGCAGCTCAACTGGAGCAGATGGGCATGAAGTGCCTTGCGTTAAGACACCTCAAAGGTGGTTATTAAAGGAGTCGACAGTGTTTACCCACCCAGTATTATTATAGACCTTCAAACCCTCACACTGACTTCAAACTCCCTTTGGAAAAGTCTGTATATACACATCGAGGCAGGATGTGAGCAAAACAGATTCTCAACAAGCAACTGTTTGTACAATAAAAAGTAGAGACTAAGTCACACCTAACCTAATGTGGGGGATAACATACATCTTCACAGTTTCCTTTCACATTCTACAGCCTTTTGCTGCAGTGAGTTTCAAGAAGCCTCTTGCAATGTGAAAAAGGACCACGTATTCCCACTGAACTGACAGCTAGCCAGCTAGCATTCTGGCTGAAAAGGGCTACAAAATCGGGTAGCACAATATAGCAATACACAAGCACAGCAAACACATCTATCACCACCAACATCTGCAAAGTCTTAACTTAATGTGGTAAGTTATTATCACTGAGATAAATTTATTACCTCTTAAAAATAAAATTATTTCATTGGCAATTGGGGTTTCACCGTATTAACCACCAAAGGACAGCAGCCTTTGCCCTGTTGGCATCATTTCAGTGGGCTACTTGTGTATGTTTAATTAGTGTTGAGAACTGACAGGCCCGCTGCTCCAAGTTCCTTGATGTTTGCTGGTTGCCTTTGGCATCACTGACCACATAATCATTGCTGGGCACATCGGGGACAGGGCTTGATTTTCAAAGCCTTTCGCTCCACTGATTCGCTGTGCATCCATGAGATTGATCACAGTGGTTTATCTGTGGCAACATGTGCTTCATCCCTTCAGATTTGGGAGGTGGCCGCCTGAAGGGGTTGTGTCCTTGCTCCAGCTATGGTTGAGGCACCACACAAAGGGAGGGGGGTAGGGAGATTATGACAGCAGTACAGCCACGGCCCATCAGAAGTTGCCTGTGGCCGCCTTGTGATTAAAGCAGCGAGAGAGCAGACTAAGGGACGGAGCGAGAGAGAGAGAAAGAGTAGGAGAGAGAGAGAACGATAGCAAGAACGAGAGATACCATCAACTGTTTCTTCAAAAGAGGACAGATAAGAGTGGCCTAACATTCATTAGGTCTTCAACTCAATTAAACAGAAATTATTTCTTATCTTTCCCCTCGGTAAACTGTCAGTAAATCAAAAGATTGAAACGTTGCTGTGAGCATGATGGCAAAATAACAATAAAAAAAAATCCTGAGGACAAAAAACCCCCCAAAACTCTTGCCTTGTCTGTAAACAAGGCTGTGTATAGGTGTATAACTATAATATTGCTCTCACATTTAAGGAGACAACAGGAGAAATCGTCTCCACAGTGATTAGCAGGCGGGAGTGGAATTTGAATAGATGAAAATGAATCTGGTGGCACTAAATCAAAGCGGGAGGTACTTGCTACTGTTTTCAGTATTCAGAAGATGGTGCTGTTTGTTTGAGTATGCATTGTATTCATGAATCTGTTTATCTGCTCCCCGTGGCTTTTACAGCTGCCCTCTGCAGAAAGATTGTCTTTTATCAACACTGCTTGACACATATGGAACATATGCACATTCTATATTAATGAGTTTGGCAAATAGGCACAAAATATGTTCTGCCCAAATTGGGGCCTCTCTACCACCATTATGTAAAAGGAATACAAAATAACAGTTAAAGTCACTATTACTGCCGCTGCTGCTACTATTGCCATTACTGTTACAACTACTACTACTACTAATACAACCAATAATACCAATTACAGTTATCATTATAATATTCATTTAAGCGCTGCCTTCTTCCGATGTGTGTTGATGCTCAAATTGAGAAAGGCTCAGTCACATTTTTTCCTTCCTTTAGACAGGAAAACTACCAAAGGCCCTGAGGATCTCATCCTGTGATTTGGGTCATGGGAATTTAAAAAGAAAGTGCCTGTAGCCTGGCCCAGTTGGGCCTTAAAAGTAATCAGTAAAATATTAAAGATCCAAAATAAAAATAGCAGGTAACCGGTGAGAGGAAGCTTAAATGATTAAACCGGTTGGTTGTGTGATCTCGTCTCGTTCTTCTGCCTTGCTACAGCATTTTGCACCAGTTGCAGACAGGAGAGGGCCTTTTGACTGGACTTTTGACTTACAAGAGAGGGGAGAGTTGGGGTAATTTACACTAATTTGAGTGAACTCAAATCTCAGAGCCTATTCCACAGGAGACCTCAAGAGCACTTTCAGACGGTCAAAAAACTGCGGTAGCATTGCCAGGAGAACAAGATCATTATTTCCATTGCACTTGTATACTGTAAGTCAGAGACAAGCCCGGAGGGCAGGGAATTGGCATTGATTTTTCTTTAGAAATTGATTTTTCTCTTCACTGACAACACTGTGAAGGCTTCAAAAATATATCAAAAGGAGTGACTATGAACAGCAGTGGTTCATAAAGCCCTCACTTCGACATTCAGACCTCCCATCTGATCATACCTGGGGTTTCAAAGGGCAGAATGACTTGGTGTTACTTTCTGGAGACCTTTAACTTGTGAGTTTATGACATAAAGTAGTATTGTATGAAATGGCTATTAATTCAATTTCTGCACTTTGAAAGAAAGTATGAAACATTTTGCAATGGAAGTTATTTTGTAGGGGCGTTGTTGGGGCAGCTGAACAGCAGCTTTGAAAAAAAAACAAACACCCTAAAACATTTTAAGACCGTTAAAACAAAAGTTATTGGCGTTATGCCTTGCATTTCTGAGCCCTTTCAGTTTTTTTGGTGGTGTGTTTTTCTCATTCCCACGAATAACTGGCCAAATGTAGACAACATGACATCACATTGAGGTTTTTCCAGTGCAACTACAATGCAGTCTGATAGCAGAAAATGTTTCAGCTATCTCAAACATTGCTAGCAAATGACAAGGGCTTCTTTCTAGACTTGCCGTTTTGCGCTGATGTTCAACGATCATACAGGGAGAAATTCATAGTAGAGAAGGCAGAGATACCAATTTCTCTACTGGCAGAAACCTCAATAGACCATAATGCAAGTGCATCATTGCGGACCTGTTATTGGTAGCATGTGAAATACAACCCCCTCTGTAAGGGCTTTTCTGTGATTTGAACTTCCAACATTGCTCTCTCTACACTACCTTTTCTTGACTAAAAAAAACCACTACGCCTTCACTATTGCTTTCTGCAGCTACACTTCTACAGTACAGAGAGCTCCCTTCTCTGGGGGTTGTCGAAAGTCATTATGGGAAACGTAGGAAATCACTAACTGAAGTAGAAGTAGACGAGACAGGATAAGGGAAAGTGAGTACACCAAAAAAACCCGAAAATTACAGCACTTCACAAAATAACTCGGTATGCGCTGAACATCACACATTGATGATACCTAACAGTGTAAAGAGTATCCGAGGGTGGAATTTTCCCTTTTTCTCCCAAAAAGCTCAACGCGTCCAGTTCTACGGGTATTTACATTAGCAGATTGAAAGGACATGAAGCCTCGGCTCTCCTGATGCCTTCACCATCACTTACACACGCCTCGTTCTCCTGCCTCCCACCTGAATACCGTTATCTCCTGAATACATTTTTAATGGGACATTGTCAATAATTGTTACTGCGGTAGACAAGTGTGGCAGGGGGTACCCAGAGTTCACGTCTCACACATCATCACTTAGTTTACAGGTCGGCCGACTGTGTTTGACACTGATTAGTATGGCCTGTCTCACTGCTTTGGCAGCCCTATATTCTTCATACAAGGTAATGTAAATATGCACCATATTAATGTCATTATGCAAAATCATTGTGCAAAGCTGTCCAGAACTGACATATCCCATTCAATTAGGGGGGGAACACTGATACACTTACTTCCTCGAAAAGTGACACAGATACTGCAGCAGATTTCATCGCTCTGGGCCAATTTGATACACTTCCAGTTTTGCAGCGAGAACTTGTGCAGAGTGACATGCAGAGTGAAAATCCAGTGTGCTTCTGAGAAAGCACGGGATTAGTGGGTTTTCTCTGCCTCTGTTCTTAATATATCCATCAGTATGTAGGGGACATAATTACTTCTGATAGGTGGAACAAGGAAGTGGCTTTCATGCTTTGCGGAGAGCATTCCTCAGCATGATGGCCGAAGGAAGTGCGATCAGAAGCAATTAACAACTGAGGGAGGAAAGTCGCAGGGCAATAAATCTTATTGCTACATAACATTTAAGTCTGTGTTGTTATTCATTACTGAAGTACCTCACACAAGAAACAGAAAATCAGCATTTTTTTTCTTCTTGACTCCTTTGGTTTTATATTACTACTGCTGTGCTTTACTAAAGATGCAGAGTAGCATTGTCTAGAACTGTATAGATTTTATACCATTGTTTTTTTTCTGATGCCAGGCTTTACAAATTGTCGAATCGAGGTAAGAAACCCTTTCTGTTGTTTTCTTGGGTCGAAAAATGCCAATTTAAACTGAGTAAAAGTTCAGCGTTCCTATCCTCCCAAACAAAACATTTTCAGCACTGCAGTTGTAGGCCTGATACCCTCTGTGGTTTAGATTGACAAGCGTTAAATAGCTTAGCGGCGGCTCCTGTATGCTCTATTATCACAAGAGGACATATCGACTGTTCCTGTTTAATGCATCAAGACTCCTCCTGTAGCACCCTGTCTCTGGCCTTCATCTATGATTCATTTTTATTACCCATCATTCCTGGGACAGAGGCCCCCTGAGGCGTCTACATGGCACGTGGGGCGGAGCGGAAGTTAGCTGACACCTAATCTGCTCAATGATGGACCGATGTTATTTATTGGATCTCTCAGTGAACCCTGATTCGTTGACGAATGGGGCTAGGGGGAGATCAGGCATTCAGTGTACATAGACAAAACACATAATGTGGTGAAAGCAAGGTCACAGGACTGCCTCTGTTCCCATCTCACATTGAAAAATGCAATGAAATAAAAATTCATAGCATCCCCATCATCCCTCCTCCCCTGCCCTCTGTGTATATCTGCACCAGTCAAAGCCCAGCTACCAAACCCTTCTGCATTTCTCAGATTACTCTAAACAAAATCACTTTGACCAACATACAGTAATTCTCTATGCTGACAACTCCCCTGCAGATAATTTCCCTGCTTGCCTCTGTGTACATTTTCCCTTTCTTCACCCTCTATCAAATTTAATCAGTCTCAGCTTTCCTCACAGGCGGCATGGTCAGTAAAAATGCAACCTGACTGACAACACTGGAACTCTATTAATTCCTCAACCACCATGGCTGCCAGTCCTGTGTAATATTTGTCTTAGCTTTAGGCAAGGGGGGCTGTATGTAAATTGTGTGGAATATATCAGAATATAAATGATTGGAGATGTTTTCTCTATTGCAGTAACCTCTTTATCTATACTGTATGCACATTCCTTTGCTCAGCAAATGATCTGATTTTATTCAACAGCATGGGGCCACTTCCGTAACAAGACACTAAATTTTTTTCAACATTTACTAACAATATTTTTTCCACTTAAAGGTGCCTCACATATCTTTTTTTTTTTTTAAACATGTTGCAAGAAATGATATTCAACGTTTCAACAATTGTATCTGTGTTCATATGCCACGTTCTGCATCGTAAGTATTTTGATTTCCTAGATGAATGTCAAGCCAAGCTCCGGACAAGTATTTTCATTTGTGTCTGCTGTTCATTTGCTTTTCTTGCTTGTCTTTTCTGCCATCCAATCTAACAGCCTGCCCTCTGAGTGACATGTTAACTCACTTCTCCACTCCCTTAACTAGCCACTCTACTTAGCCACCTATGTGGTGCCGCCTTAGACATGGTCAGTCATGTTTGGCCAGTGAATGACCGATAACTTTCAATGACCCCGTTCTCAAAAGCATGCTCATTGAAACGGCTTTTTCTGCTCGACTTCTCCTATACTCCTATAAATAAAGACCCCCTGAAGCCATTCCCAAACCTGTCTTCTCCCCACTCTCTCATCAGAATTAAGAACAATATAATCAAAATGCTTACATTTCCCCACTTTAAACACAACTGTAGTCTGTTTAGTCATGGTGGTCATAGTTACAGTTCCTTTTCTCAACAGGCAGTTCATTGAGAGCGTATTGCTGCAATTTTGTTCTCTAATACTTATCTCAGTTTCTACTGAAAATGAGATAAGTTAGGAAAATATTACCATCGTTCTGTAGATACTGCGCTCTACCATTGCTTAAAGATGTTTGACTGGAGGCCGTTGGGATTGAAGTTAGTCATCATGACATACTTGTGCAGTGTTTGCTGGACTGAAAGTGCTGTTTAAGGCTTTTCATTTGATAAATGGCTTTCAGAATTGTTTGATGCTTTGCTGTTGGTGGAATGAATGTTTCTCTGAGAGTAAATCATCATGTCTTTGTCTGAAAGCTTCTGCAAATGCCTTCTTTTACTGTGTTAGCTAGGCGGAGAGGCAGATGCTCATTCATGCACCTGCTCACTCACTCACTCAAACCAAAAAACAAAGCCTAGATGAAAGATGTTCAAAAGTAATTGAAGTATTGAGGCATTCCCCTTAAAGTCACCCATCAAGGACACACCAAGTTTATTCCACATCTCTAATAGCCCTCCCCAGCTCTCGCTGAAGACCAGAAGGGGCACATATCTGGAGGATACTGTTGTCTAGAGTGTTTCAATCCTGTCAGCTTTTGACAGTGGCAACAATGAAACCTCAACCAGAATGGGCGCAGGGTGAAAAGAGCCTGCACAGGTTTATACCTCCACTCTATCTTCCTTCAGAAGACAGAGACTGGAGGGATGGCGTCTCTTCCTACGGTGGCTTCTTGCACCTTTCGCCGTCAGATTAATAAATAATATGTGAAAATGTAACATTATCGTAATGGCTTTCAGGCCGGCTGGTGGTGATACTGCAGGTGTGGTGGCAATCTATCTCTTTAAAAATGAATATGTTAAAGAAAAAGTTTTCCATTACCTATCCTTTGCATTTCCATTTCACCTTGTTCCCTAGCCTCATGCACTCAAGATAAGTGTTGTACAAACCAAAAGGTCCTGAGTGGATGAATCTATGAGCGTGGTTCCTCAGAAGAATCCATCACGTCAAAATTTCACAAGAATAGGAAACTATAGTCAACTTTCTTTGGCTGTGTAAGGCTGCATATTGAGTTTAATAATGCAAATCCTTTGAACTGGCCCAGTGTCAGTATAACGTGATTAACATGATTCATTGATCATATATGGGATACGGTCTATGTGCCTGCCATTGTGTCTATGGGTATGTATTGGTCAGGCAGGTCCGGCAGCTTGTGACAATTAGCTTTTACTTTAACACAGTGACTGACTGTTTTGACAGATAAAAATACCAAGCCTATCCTTTTTGATAGGGGTGATGTGCATTAACCACTGTAAAAAGCCAGTAACAATAGGTTTCTGTCAACCAAACAAGAATAGAAATGTCATTCCTGTCAGAGTGGATACTGACCAAAGTTCTCCCTCTGTCTCTCACCGCCTGGCTCTCTCCGTCTCTCTCTTGACAGAAACACACTTTGACGATTTGAAAGGAAGGCTCCGTTTCTTCCATTATTCAAATATTTTAGAGCTTGATTTTAGTGTGGGACCCAGACAACCCCTTATGTCAGCGGTGGCCTTGCCTGAGTGTGGAAAACCAGTGCCCAGAATGCACTGAAACATTTATGCTGGGTTATTTCTACTTCAAGGAATTTTCTTCTTTACTAATATATTTCACTGATGCAACATTGTGCAAATTCATCTCGTCGGACTGTTCATTAATTGAAGAACTATAGCCAGTGAGCATGGATCAGCAGCGTCTTCATCATACTAACCAAAACATTAATAACATAGACTCTTATGTGATTCTGCATACGAGGAAATGGCACGTGTAACGTGCTGCTGACATTAAGGAAAACACTAAGGACCGGAAAATAAGCCTGTGCTAATTTAATGAAATTATTATTATTATTTCATAATGTTAAGTGAATGCATGCAGAGAGGCATTATGGGATATTGTAACCTATATTACACCACTGCTTTTTGGGGAGTAATAAAGAAACATGATTAGTCCTGCCCTGGAGAGCTGACTTGGAGTTTTGCCTAATTCTCCAGCATGCTCTCACTGCACGGTTATCACCTTAGGGATGATTGGAAATGCTTTTTCTCATTGGGCATCACAAATCACTTATCCTGTAAATTAATAGCACAACAGATACTGAATGGAAATGAATATGCTGCTAACCCCATGCATATTCATTTTCAAAATCATTTAATTTCTGAATGTGCAAATCACTGCACTTGAATTGGTGAGAATCTAGCAATTATCTCAACACCATCTGTGTTAGGTCTGAATGCAATACATCAAGCACATGGCGTCTCCTTTGTTCCCTTGGGCTGATGGGTATATGAGTCAAAGAAGATAGCGCGACAGCGGTAGTAGAAGCCCGTCAAACTTTTCTGCTTTTCTGATTTCTGCTCAAAAGTGAAAGACTGGATCAGAAATTTGGCTCGACGCTGACAACAGCAGCCAAGAAATAAGCAAATTTCCACTCTCTGAAGTTCATCTTCAAATTGCTGAAGGCATACAGTGGCTGAATGGGAAAAAAAATACAGTAATTTTGCAAAGCAATTGTGGAGCATTTGTTGAGGTGAGGTTTGCAGTATTGGTTTTGACAGGCACATCACTGCCCCTCGTGCCATTAGCTTTGCACAGTCACTTTCTTATCTCTCGCACTTTTTTATCTTGTCTTGCCCCCCCCCCAAACACCATGCTTGTGCTTTGAATGCTTCAGTAAGAGAGGATAAGCCATACTTCCCTCGTCACATATCAAATGCTTGAGACACCAACAGCTACAAAGACTTGCAGCATCCACTTTAGTCTACAAATTAGGATTTACATAGAGAAAGTGAGAGAGAGAGATAGAGAGAGCAAGATACAGAGAGAAAGATAATGTTTTAAAAGAGGCTTCTTCTGAAGAAAGATCCTTGACAAAGCAAATAGAATAATGTAAAATACACTCGGTGCATATTTACTAGATGGTTCATTTTATGTATCAATCAATCATTATTTAAACAACCTTCAAAGGAAGCCGACATTAGCATTTTTATTTGTGAAGTAAATATATTATATTTCTTGTTCATTCATCAGTCAAGGTAACAGAATGTCCAGCTTTTTGAGTGGTAAAAAAACAATATATAACAATATACAGATATGTTGTGGGTATTTCATTGGTCCTGCAGCTTGTTCTCTGCCATTGACTGGCGTGGAGGATGTTATTCACTGAGATGGGTTGTAAATGATTGTAAAATCCCAAGTTGTACTTTGTTTAATAAAGTTTTAAATCACAAATTTCTCCTCTTAATACAAAATGTATTGTATTGTCACTATATAGGATGTTTTCAATGCCAGATGATTAATAGAGCTTTCACTATACAAGCTGGTATAGTGTCAAATAGGAATTTGTTGTGAGCTTGTTGTGAGAGATCATTATTAATGGACCCAAATCTCAAATGACCCTGAGAATTCTTGCAAAGAACCTAATGGAGCAAGGTGCCAATGTTTAATGATGATAATGATAACTGCAGAATTGAGCTAAAACTGGCATGAAAAATTAACTGACTTACACGTCTTCCACATTAGCTGCAGCTTTGGCACATTACCATAGTGATTTGAAATGCAATGGCATAGTGCAGCTTACCGGTCCTGACCCTTTGCACACTGGGTTGCCAAGTCATTCGCTCATATCAGCCTGCCTGATCTCAAGTTCATTTCAGGGAGATTAGCAAAAGTTTTAATAAAGCTTGTTGCCTAGGTCAATTAACTCTCTGACCGTGCAGATGTGACAAATTCATTGGCATTGCTAGCAAGCTGCGACGTGATGATAGATCGGGTCCCAAGTCACAGGAAGCTCTTTGAAAAAGCTGGTTTCATGAGACCTCTTTAGTGGCTTCATAATCTGAGCCAGGGCATTTTGATTCACACATTCAAGTTCCCCCAGTTCCCATGTTCTGGTTTCAACAATGTGTCATTACAAACATTTCAGTATAGACTTTGGAGCCATTGGCATGCTAAGTTTAGAATTGTGCTTAGATGGTGTACTGGAATAGTTTTAAAAATAATGTCAAATGACAGTCAGTAGTCTTTTATCAAATGGTTTGTTAACAGTGCCTAATGTAAAGTATGTTTGAAAAAAATGAAAGAAGAATGCTGGACAACACCCCTCACCAGTTGACGTTCTAGGCGGCTGCCTATGCTGATGCTATTAACCCAAAGGTTAAGGCCTTGGCGTAGTCAAACTTTGTTCAACATGTATTCAGTTGGTCTCGATGAAAAGGGAGTATCTTTTGCTTTCCCCTACTGGAAAAAATAAAGCAGCTTACTGTACCTCTGTTTAAAGTAGGGCACTTGCAAAGTGATTTTATTTGAGAGAGAAAGAGGAGAAAAAAAGAGCCTACATTGTCAGCCTTGGGTGAATAAATCTTATATTTGAAGCAGATTGCAGGTGGCGACCATTGCTGCTCATGTTGGAAATGTGGGTTTCACTCAATTCATGCAGGCATGAAAAAATATGTTTAAATAAAGTATGGCTTACTGTATGCCATCAGCTTCTTGTTGGCATAAAAATAGAAAACAAGGCTAGGTGTGCCTGGGGGTGGCTGGGCCTCTCTCATTCTGTTGTGCATGGGCTGTGCTGTAAAGAATCCTTGCCTGTGTTTAATGGTATTGTAGCATGGATATTTGATTACTGGGAAACACCCGAGATTCAATGCAAGTAAGATGTGTCCAAGTCCAAACAGCGTCATGGTCTATAGCACAGAGCTGATCGAACACCTGTGTGTGTCTTAATTGACTGTGCAACATTAAGCACAGTCCGTCTCACTCTATAGACGTGCTCTCTGTTCTCACGTTCTTGAGAAGTTCATTCTCCCCAAGACAAGAAAAATGGGAAGGATGTTCTCTACAAGGACACATATGGCCACTGATGACGCCAGAGCTGTAGTGAATACTCTACCACCAGTTTCTCTGTAGGACAAGCTCCAATACTCCTCAGTAGCCTAGAGCAAAAAGTGGGTCCCAAACAATTACAAACATGCCTGTACTCATACATTTTTATGGTGCACACTTCCCTAGACCCATTCCTCCCATTTAAAATGTTGAACACTTGTCAGTCAACTGAATTCCATCCAGTTGTCAGTTGTGACTAGCAAGGCCATGGTCAAGGTATAAACTGAAATTGGTTCTCTCGAATTAAACAGTGCCAGAGCTTTTTCTTTATTATAATGTTTTAACCTGCCTTGGGGCACATCATAATATTTATCTAAAATACCCTGCAACATGCTTGTCTGCCAGTCTACCCAAGGTTGTTGCTCTTTAATTTGGCACAGGCTGTCTAATCAGATTGTTGCATGAAAAGATGGCTGAAGCTGGTGTCAAGCAAAGGACAGCAGGCAGGGCTGGAGGTTGATAGACATGGAGGCTTTTGAGAAAATGTAAAAAGCCTATGCTATCATTCCATTTTTCAGGTGAAAGGAAAATTTGAGCACATTACACTTTGAAAGACTGATCATTTATTTTTGTTATTACGTGCTCAGGAGCACCTCGGTAAAAGCCAGGCTTTGGTAGGTTGGGAATTATTGCGCTCTTTAGGCCTCCAGAGTTCCATAGCAAGAGGCCCGAATGAGGGAAATCCAGTGTGCGCTTGTACACCAGGCAGTACGGTAGAAGTCACACAAGCATGAGCAGCTCTAGGTTCGTGCGTTCACATACCAGGAGGCAGCTTGGTGATTTTCTAATTACAGTAAATTAAATATTTTGTTCATCGAGTTTCTTATTCACAACACTGTGCCACTACAGCACTTAATAGGTGTTAACAGGTAGAGTTTATGCCAGCATGGTTTCACTCACACCAATCATGCATATCACCCGCCCCACCCCCCGAGCACCTAGAAAGCACTAGAGTAATGTAAAAGTGTCAGTAGGTGCTTTGAGAATGTTATCAAAGCTGTGCAAGATTTGAAGCATGCAGGTTTCTCCAAAGAAAAGGCACTATGTAACTATCTTGACTTTTATTGCTGGAATGGAAATGGAAAGAAATACCTTTCATCTGTTGACAATGGTTTTACTAGTTACCATGAGTAATAACTAGATGATAACTAGATGACATAAGAAAATCGGATCTATATCTAATTTGTAACTGATTCTAATTCCTTGAATTCTATACCTCCAGCATTTCTAGTGTAGGTGCATATGGCTTTCAAGAGGCACTTTAAATGCATGTGAAACCAGCAATATCACATTTCTAGATGCACCTTCGCTTAGCACTTTAATTGTGCAAAATTATGGCCTGTTAAACATTTCAGGATGAACAGGATGAACTTGGCTGCTTCTCGGCCAAAGTCCTGCATTTCTATCCCATCAGCAGACCATACTATTATCAACTGAATCATTAAGCCAAATTAACGATGCATGATATTTTGTGTGGTTCACTGTCCAAGGTTCTGCCTTCAGGAGGTTACCTCTGAATACTGTGTGTGTGTGTGTGTGTGTGAGAGAGAAAAAAAACATTACTTGGTTGAAGCATGGGCAGAGTTCATTAGATATATTAACCCTAGGAAAGGGCTGATATTAATTATACCTATCAGACCAGTTCAAAGGATATTTTATCTCTCCTCACTTTGCCTTGGCTACTTTGCCTCACAGTCGAGACTTTTTCAATCCAGTGACAGTGTCTGAATACGGCTAACCATGTAGCTGCTATGGTGCTACATTGACATGTATACTCAAGTGACCTCATTAGCAGTGGGTATCAGAGATATTGCCTTGCATGAGATGTAGGACCTAGCACTCTCCCTTTGCACCATCAGCACGGCTAACTTTGGAAATGCCCATCCAGATTTATGTCTCAGTTTGCTTTGTTGATCAAGGTCATGTCAATGACAGATTGGACGGTGCTTTTGTACCTGAATTTAGCCCCTTTATCTCTTTAAATCACTGCCTTAAGGCTCTAAATTGAGAAAACAGCCAGGGTCTCATTTCCAAAACCATCTGAGCATAATAAGTATGAGCTGTCCAATGGCATTTATGTGTCGATCTGGAGGAGTGCAGAGATGGAGTGCAGGCCCATTATTTCAGACCCCCACAGTTCCAGGGAATTGCAAAGTTGCCTATCCACATACCTCAGCACATTTTCGTTTGCTGTATTATCATAAAATGTGGGTTTTTAACTCGTCTGTGCCCAAGTGATTCTCCAGGATTTCATGTGTGTAAATATCTTTGTATTACCCCACATGGGCAAGGGTTCTGTATTTATTTTCCTGTTCATTTGTTTTTTCTGAAAATCATGTTTGATATATTTATTCACACAAGTGTATTGTATAGGTGCAAATGCTGTGATACCTGCAAATCTGGGTTTTATTTGTTGACATGTGCAACAGAACATAATGGGTCCCTGGGTGGAGCTGCCCATGTCCATCAGGACAAACTGGGTGAATACCAGGACTCTGATGTGGAGACTGACTTTGTTGACTAGGATGTTTGCTTGGTGTAATACTTACACTAATAATGAGTTCATAGTGTTTTAACAGTGTTATGAATGGGAAAGTGTCTCTATATACTTGTAGAATCTCCCTGGGTGCTGTCACCCTTTCCCCAAGGTAGATCTCCCATCCGTTGCCAGTGGAAAAGCTCCAGAATTTGTCTCTAGACGGCATATGTTCTCTTGTTTTAGGCTTTGGGAGAGACATTCAAGTTCACACATCTACTGGATTTGGATTTTCTACTTAAATATGTTTCCTTTTTCTGCATGAGAATTTTCGCTCCATTTCATAGGTCTCCAATATTTTAGTTTGCTCTTTGCTTTTTATTGGTTTATCATGTATTACCATACTATGAGAAGAGGCAAGGGGCTGATCAAATAATTCATACCACTTTGACCTTCAACATTCATACATAGCTAATGCACAATAGTAAAACAACTCATCAACTTTGACATCTACTGGCCACAATCTCCAATACACCAGTTTTAAAATGTAACAGAAGAGCCTTGTCTATTTATGTTGGTACTTCTTTTCTATAATAGTCTACTACAATAATGGCGGTGACATCTATTTCCATTAGCTATGGATTGATGTAGGTTCTGTATCAATACAACCCTAGTTGAAGTCTTTGTTGTATTTCTTGTTATCCCAAGGTGATTATCCCCGTCATAGTGCCTCCTTGAACATCAATTCAACTTCATATTTTTCTCAACTTTGATTATTAAGGAACGTGCTATGTGGGTTACAAAGACTTATTGATATTCTGATACAAAACTGTCTCAAACATCATGAAAAATGGGCATAGTTGCACAATGTAATAGGCTGCACCGCCTGAGTTATGATCTATTCTCTTTGGCTGCTACAGAGCCTTTGACCCACTCTTTGTTTATTTCATCAGAGTACACGATTCCTACCTCACGTTGTCTCACACCAGTGGGTTCTCCATGTTACTAATAGTGGGGCTGGCCTCAGAGACGGTACTTAAGCAACAACTGGCTTTTGGCACTGTTTTATCATTATAAACGCATGTCTCTAAAATGCAAGCTCCATGGAGCAGAATAATTATACAAACCAGTCCTCACTGTTGTTAATTAGTCTAGTTGTAAGGCTGGGTTGAAGTGTCACCATTGCAGGTTGGAAGATGCAGGTTCCTGGTGGAAGTTGATGGAGAATCCCAGCATGCTACTAGGAGGCTGTGTAAGTGCTTCTAAGAGCCCATATGCATCCTGCAAACATTTTCTGACTCATCATTGTCAGAAGCACTTTGCAGGTGGATGTTTTGTCTGATCTCATGTGGGTTTTGATGCTGTAAACCCACCATTCAGACAGAGTGAAAAATGCAGTCTGTCGAACGGCGGCAAGTGGTTTCAACATCTGGTTTCAACACGGCATTGTAGAAATGCAAAATAAATAATTCATTTTTAACATCACACAGACGTGCAAAAATGCTAATGTTGGTAATTCATTAGGATGTAAAAATAATGTACTAATAAGGTGCCTAAAGCTGACTATTAAATCAATCTGGGCCTCACATCTTTTTCATCACACTTGTTTCTCACAGCTGTGTGGTGTGGGGATCCTCTGTACAGCCGGAGATGACGGATGGAATTAGAATCTCGACTGACACCTATTCCTTTATTCAATATGAACTGTAACCTTTCATTGTCATTTTTCATCTATTCACATGAGACATCTGAATGGCAACCTTGGAAAACTTTGTCCCAGCCCACCTTTGTTTGAATATGAATACAAAGCCATACTCACTGACTGGCGTTATGATAATGCATGGCACCCCTCTGTGATATACAAAATTGGTTTTGACAACAGGGGTCCTTCTAAATTCATACTGCCTAAGACCATAGATTTAACATATAACACACATCACACATAGTCCTCTCCCCTGGTAAGAATGGGGGTGGG
>CABFOQ010000980.1:9917-20566 GCA_900660455.1 Gephyroberyx darwinii | reverse complement strand
AACACCTCTCTCCTCCTCACCGCCTCCTCTTTCTTCCTCCCCTCTCCTTTGTGCCTCTACAGAGCCAGATGATGATCTTCCCACCCCTGTCCAGGAGTCCCAGCCTCTCCTCCCCTCAGCTCATCCTCAGCCTCCGCTGTCCATGTGCCACACCAGCTCTAACCTCCTCTCTACTTCCCCCACCACTCAGCCACTCCCTGTTCCCCAACTTCTTCCAAACAGCAACCTCCAAGAGGCCACTGTTACCCTTCCTACATCAACTACATCTGCCAGAAGTGTCTCTTCTGCCTCATCTTCCTCTACAGCCCTGCCTAGCCTGTCCCAGCCTACCCAGGAGTCTGTACCTGGGTCTGGGGCTCCAAATGCAGTGCCTGTCCCAGACTCTACATCCCTTCCCAGTTCTCAGTCCCATTCACAGATTCAGCCTAACCTTGACATCCAGCCTCACAAACAAGCCAAGCCAGGTCGCACTCGGAGCGCACAAGACAGATGCAGAGGTGAGTGACATAGAAATATTGCCTTATTGGATTGACAAGTTGGTCCTCAATTGGTCCTCCCAGCCCATCTCACAGTGCATTGCATACTGAGTATTTTCTTATCCTCTTCCTCAATGTCAGAACTGGCGAAAGTGAAAGGATGCTTTGCACTGTGGGATTGCTATGAAAAAGAAGGTGGCCACTTTATTCTCCTGGTCCACTGCTTTTAGAGGCAGACTAATACCCTTTTGTTAAAACAAGGTCAATCATGAGCTTCCTAATAAAAATGTGACCAATGAATGTATGTTCTGCAAGGTTCCAGCCTTGCTGAGGAGGAGACAGACAGTGACGATGATGGTGCTCTGCCTCCACGAGGTCACAGATCCCAGCCCAGAGGGGTTGCAGGAAACAGAAGCGGATCCATGCAAAAAGAGTCTGGACCCTCCAATCAAAGGGAAATCCAGCCTTTCTCTGCCCACCCACTAACAGACAGACAGCATGGTTGTCCAATCAGCCACAGCCACAAGATTTCAGAAGAGATCGACCTATCCTTCAAAAACAATTGTGAGTTGTTCCTTAAATCTGATCTCCTATGGGTCTCTCTCACACTCCACACTACTCACTTGCTGTCTCTTACCCTTTGTGGCTGCAATAGTACAGTCACTATGAGCTGTTGTTGCCTTGTGTGAGCTTCATTACACGCAAATGTTTGATTGTAAATTGATGATACAGCAGTGAATAGCTGAAAGTGGTTGTACTGTTCTGATGAAAGGCAGAATAAAGAGTTCACTGCTTCAATTATGGATGAATAGTGTTCTCCCGAGGGCTGCATCTGACAGGTTGGAGATGATGTCAAAATTACATAGCATGGAGATGAAATGAAACTCATTTCCCCAGTGTTGATTAGATGATCTCCTGGATTTCATAATGAGCACTCTCATCAGCATAGTGCTAATGAGGTACATTCACTAATACTCTCATTACTTCTGCCATGATGATTAGTTACCATGGCAATAAGTGTATCGTTGCATGTGTGTGTATTGCATGTGTGTGTGTAGGTTCCATAATGGGTTCCTGTAATGAGTCGGAGAGTGAAGGGTCAGTGCCTGAGCTGGAGGAGCCAGAGGTGGTACCACTCAGACCTTCAGAGCCCCAGGTGAGTCTGTTGACAAGCTGCTCTGTTGGAAAAGAGCTTGGCCTGTACTGAGTCTGCAATGTCCAGTGGCGCTCTTCATCTCTATATTAGCTCTGTATTAAAGTAGTTCCTTTCCTTTTCATTTCCTCAAATTTCGTTCAGCCATGGCGGCTATCGCTGCTCATGCTAACTATTGAGGTCTTATGCTATATATACCAAATAAATCGCTGTTGCTGCTGTCGGAAATATAAACTGCATTACTCCCTGTACTTCCTGGGCCTACCCAACAACGAGTGTTTAGAACAGCAAACGTAAAGCCTTTCACAAAGTGGGTATGGGTTGAATCGCAATTGTGTTGTATCAGTCAGCAATAGAGACTAGCAAAACGACATGTATTTATATAAAAATGTCACACATTATTACTTTAACTGAAATAGCTAATGGTCTTTCTTTCAGTCCATCTCCCCTGTGGAAGAAGGGATGAACAGACCTAAACAGAGCCGCAGTGAGAAGAAGGCCCGCAAGGTCAGACTGCTGGCAGTATAAAGAACTAATAAACAAAGAGAACTAAGATTATCCACTGAATTGAATTGCAAAAATAATCTTTCTTTCAAGGATATGGATATTATGCATAATTGTTCCTCTCCACTTTGCTCTGTCTGTCTATCTGTCTGTCTGTCTGTCTGTCTGTCTGTCTATCTGTCTGTCTCTTTCTCTCTCACTGTATGTGTACGTAGGCCATGTCTAAGCTGGGTCTGAAGCCGGTCCATGGTGTGACCAGGATCACCATCAGAAAGTCCAAGAGCATCCTGTTTGTCATCAGCAGACCAGATGTATTCAAGAGCCCTGCATCAGATATCTACATTGTATTTGGAGAGGCCAAGGTCAACTTTCTTTCTTTCTTTCTTTCTTTCTTTCTTTCTGCGTTTGAAGGTGACCTTCATTTTTCAAACATACACGCATTGTCTTGCCTCTCTGCTTCCCTCCCTTTATTCTCCCCTCCTTGTCTCTCCTGTCTTATCTAAATATTGAACTAGAATTCACTCCATACCTCCCTCTCCTCTTCTCTCAGATCGAGGACCTGTCTCAGCAGGTTCACAAGGCAGCGGCAGAGAAATTCAAGGTGCCTGTGTCCTCCTCTCCCTTGGCCCCCCCTGTCCCCCCCAGCCTCACCATCAAGGAGGAGAGTGAAGAGGAGGAGGAAGAGGTACTCACTATCTATACTCATTTGCCTCAAGCTGAACTCCTGTTTCAGTAATACTGCTGATTTTAGGTCCTAAAGGTGTTGTTAAATATTATTCTGAATAGTCTTACTTTGTGAACTTTATCCTTAAAATCTCTCTTTCTCTGTGTGTATCAGGTGGATGAGGGAGGTCTTGAGCAGAGGGACATTGAGCTGGTGATGGCTCAGGCCAATGTGTCACGAGC
The DNA here is from genome assembly GCA_900660455.1 of Gephyroberyx darwinii. Lineage (NCBI taxonomy): Eukaryota > Metazoa > Chordata > Actinopteri > Trachichthyiformes > Trachichthyidae > Gephyroberyx > Gephyroberyx darwinii. The sequence goes on along the minus strand of CABFOQ010000980.1, from coordinate 17,527 downwards.
CAAGGCCGTCCGTGCACTGAAACACAACAAGAATGACATTGTGAATGCTATCATGGTGAGGAGAGAAGGGTAGAGGGAGGGCAGATGACGAACAAAATGAGTCATAGGAGACAGTGAGGGGAGGGTGGGAGGAGAAAGAGCAGGGGAGGGCACTGAGAGAGGACAAATGACAAAGAGAATTTCCCCTTGTTACTGAGCAACCTCTACAGATCTGTAGGTCATCAGCATCATGTCCACTAGGTGGCAGCGTCAACTAATATACTATATGCTTGTAATGGTGTTTCCCCAGATTTCTTTTTTTCTTGAGATGGTGAAAAGCATTCAGAAGTAGCCTTTAGACAATAAAACTCCACTGAAATGTTGGTATGGGTGGTATGTTCAGTAGGGAAACTGGTAGGACCCGGTTCAAGTCCCCCTGACAGCAAGTATCCACCCTGCTGAAGTGTCCTTGAGCAAGACACTGAATTCCTACAAGCCCCAGAGATGCTGTTCTGTAGCTGATCGTGTGCTCTGATCTCTCTGTGGGGGACGAGCAAAAACAGAACCTCTTCTTCAGATGTCAGTGGAGTATCCCAAAGGAATACAGTTCTCTAGACAGAGGGCTCATGCTGCTTGTTCAATGGTAGAGAAGACTGGTATATTTTCTTTGTTTTGTGAAGGTGAAACCACAATAATATTTCTTTTCTTTTACATTTTATTTTCAATTCCATTTTTCACTCTCATTTTTACAATGGCTTTCTCTTTTTTCTCTTCCTTTGTCTTCCATCTCTTTCTCTCTCTCTTCCTTGCAGGAGCTGACCATGTGAGTGGTGAAAATTTGATCCTAACCCCCCAGCCTCTCAAGCCTAAACGTCACTGACTCTTCTGTATCGCTGCTATGTTGCATCCCCAGTACCTGCTAAATAAAGTCTGTTAGAACATGTCAGAGTGGGTTGTGACTGCTCATGAACTGCACCATAAACATGATTTTACTGCAAAGGATGCAGAACCAACACTCTGCAACTTCAGGAGGCCTGTTTGAATTCATTTCTGAACCCCAGCCTCAGAATCAATTGCAAATGTGAAAACACAGTTTAGACTGAGAAATGCTATACATTAGGTTTGCACAGTTGTGATTTATTTATCCCCATCCACTCCAGTTATGTTTCTGCCAGTCCCACCCACAGGTTTGTCTCCTTTGCCTGCTGCTGCAAGCCCTTGTCCCAGAACCAGCTAGCTGACACACACCTTTCCCCTACAGTGAGATAATTACTTTACAGTGTGGCACCAGAACATTCTCACAAAGTAATATTCTCAACACATTACATTTTATATTAATGTAAATGTTGGAAATGATGTAAATGTAATGTTAATCATTAATGTGCAGGCCAGCCAGGCGGAGCAAGAATGATTTGCTAGTGATAGGGTTTTAGAAACAATGCAGACAGTCTGCACTGTAATATTTCAATTACATTTAATTGCTTTCTCACACAATCTGTCTGCAGCTATTAAACTCTTCGTGCTTCTAAAATCTGTTTTGCCCACAAAATCCAAGTGAGTCCCACAGTTATGCAGACCTCTAATATCCATTTTGATGCTCATTACTTAATACTTAAAAATACAACTGCACATATCATCTAACATGTTACTAGTACAGGATAACCTCATATCAATATTCTATATTGAGTTTGTTGTCAGCAAACATTTTGTCAGAACAGATGTCACATTTTTCAGAAAGTGTCTCATTTTGGAAAGACAGATGTCAAATGCATTTGTGACAATCAATCACCTTTATTGTAAAAAAAAAAAATGGTTAGAATACAAAACACACCTGGAAATGCACTAAAATGGGAGCTGCTTTGAAAAGTGCTGGCAATAACAAACACATACCTAGCATGTTGAATCACTGAATTTAATTTACAAGTATATCACCTGTCACTTCCCATTCCTACACAAATACAGATGCAAAGCGATGATGTATTTCAGTGTGTGAGAAAGGTATTAGCATTCTTGAAATGTATTGATCAGTATACTGTCACGGGCAAAGCAAATGACCATCAAGAACAAAACCAAGACAAATCAGTGTGGTCACTGGAAACAATGGATTTTCTTTGTTAGAGATGTCATACAGTAGTGCTTCTTTCAATGTAAATTTCACTCACAGATCGCTTTCAAATCACAAACATGAGGCGTCAAACCAAAGTGCAATTCTTCTTTCTTACTGGATAGTAGTAGGATTCTATAGAGGGAAAGAAGTGGAGCTCTCCTGAGTAATATCTCTAGTAGTGCAGGCAGATAATTTCAGAGTCCTCTGGAAAATGGAATAAATGTCTTTGGGCAAGTCTTGGGGGAGTCTAGACACATTTAGGAGGTGGAGGCAGTGGTTTTAGCTGGGAGGACGTTGTTCTCAAAGTGTCCCTGGTTGGTGATATTTCCTGCTGGGAAGTACCTGGCCACCACAAAGGAAGAACCGTCTGATGCAATGGCCTTACCGACACCCAGCTTCTCAGTGCTTTTCCACACCATCGCCGTGAAATGGCCTAGATAGTGAAAATAGAGAGAAAAGTTGGAGACAGAGGCAAGCGGATAAGGCAGGGGAGGATGGGGCGAGAGAGAGCGAGACAGACTATTAGGACACGGTTGGATCTGTGAGTGCACAGTCTCTAAATATTTACAGACATAGGAATCTTAATCCCTCTCTTTCCCCTCTCTCTGTCTCAAACTGCCCTTTTCTCGCTGTACGCTTATTCCTCATTCCCCCCTCTACCCGTCAACACTGCATGAGTCAGTGTGAATCAGTCTGCCGAGTTGCTAGGAGTGATCTGGTTCCCGTGTGACTAAGTTCAACAGGCTCCAGTCACACTGAGCACAGACGCAATAGGAAAGCACCTGGAGGAATTGACACGTGGGGTTGGGAGTGATACAGAAGATTGTGAATTTCCCTCACTTCCCTCACACCATGGCTGATCACCAACTCACACAGTAACACACACTGACTGAGGTGTGATGTCACCAAAACGAAAGAGAAATTGATAGTGATAGACAGGGCATGAAACACAGATAAATATAGAGAAAGACAAGAGATAAGACAAGATGAAAAAAGAGTTTGTGTCGTTACGTGTAAAAATAGGATAAGACTGAAGTATGCAGGGAAGCAGAAGGCACCATGTGAGAGAGAGGGAGAGACTCCTATATTATATATTATTTCCTATATCTCACCAGTGCCAGAGGAGAATCCAGGGCGGTTGAAGTTGTACTGTTTCACTTCATCGTACCAGCGGTCAGCCACATCCTTCCCTGCGTGCACACAGGGCAAAGAGTTACCCCAAGAAAGAGTTACCCGAAGAAAATCTAATCCGTCATGTGCAGCACCTACTAGCCAGAATGCTAGCAATACCATGGTGACCGAGCCCCAATGCAACAAGCCACTTTTGGGCACGTTTTACTTACAGGACTACAGTGTCACCCAGTGCTACACTATGTCTAAAGAGAGGGTTTTTTTATAAAGCACACGGTCCTGCAGAGACATATTTCTGCAGTGAGTCATGGTGTGTGAGCTCTTACCCAGCACAGAGTGGGGGAAAAAGTTCCCAGCTGTTCGCTTGCTGGGCTGGAGAATCTACCTTAGGCTCTGTAGACTAAACTGTCTTTAGAGGAACACGTCTCATCAGAGTTATTATATACCTTTATTATCAGGATTATCTACCAGGATGACCACAGAGTCAAACTGTGTGAGTGTGTGTGTGTGTCTTTGTGTGTAGCGGGCAAATCACCAATGGATTCATGTCACCAGGGCCCAATTATTTGAGAGAATTGAAGTTATGTTCCCTCCATGTGTCACAGAGGGAGAGGCTTACAACATCACTCAGTGTTATTTCATAGAATATATATTGTATGTGTGTGTGTGTGTGTGTGTGAGTGTGTGTGTGTGCGTTTGTGTGGGTACCTGGTTGGTCATAGGAGGCCCATGCCAGGTTCTCTCCACAGCTCCCTCTACTGGACTCCACGCTGTGCTTCAGGATGCGTGTGCTGGCCAGACTTTCAGCGTAGCTGCAGAGAGAGAAAGAGAGAGTTGTGGATAGGACTGCTTAAACTGTGTTCTCCACTACGAGCGCTGCTACGGCCCTCGCTCCTGCTCTGTGAGTGCTCTAGATTTTACACCTCAACCCCACTCCAGCTGTAGCCATCCTAGAAGTGCCACTTTCTATGTGCTTGTTACACTGCTGCTGCGCTGGTACTCCATCCCAGATGAAATCCTGACATACTAACAGGATAGATGTAAGGTGGGTAGATGTAATGGTGCTTCAATTGAATCCTCAAATATGATGATATCATGAGCTCTACTCCTACTGTAAATGGCGTCATCTAGCCCATCTTGGGATGGCTTTACAAAGAGTAGTGCTGCTGTGGTAGTACTGCCTTTACATGGACATGGAGGTGGTCTAAACTACACTACCCTGGATCCACACTGAATGAGTGAATGATGCATTAACCTATTTCCTGATGATGGATGAAGCAGTGATGTTTGCAGAATTTCCAAAGGTGCCTTTACTACTCCAGTTGACACAGGGGGAGAGGAAGAAGCACCAATCATCACGATGCAGTGCACAAATTCTTCTGTTATATTATATTGGCCCTATAAGATATGATCCCCTGATGCTTTAATGGTAGGTTTATTCCAAACTGAGAAATCCACTAACACCAACTTTTAGAAAATGGTGGATGGCATGCTACTTAAACTCACTGTGAGCAACGAACATCCTTTTTTTTTTTTTTTTTTCAAAAATGGATCATATAGCGCTTTGGAATGAAACCCTGTATTCCCAGATCAAGCATGTTATACCAAGGATGGTGACAGCTCCATGCTGCTGTTGCTGCTGCACTGTCACAAATGCTCCTGGAAATGGATTGAAGCTCCAATATGCAAGACAGCAGCTACCATCATTCCTGACAGCACTAAACAACTTCACATTCAGTCAGTAGAATCAATTCTGTGCAATATCTTCTGCAAGTTTATTTGGTAATGATGGTGTGGGGGATGTGGTGAGGAAACTACAATAAATAACTACAATAAATAAACTAAATAAAGTGTATGAAATAATAATATAGTGGCAATTAGTGGCAACAAGTTGTCAACATAACCTATAATCACATTGAAGACAAACTTGGCACCCTTGATAATATCACGTTTTACAGTTAATAAATTTGACAGGTCTGGCTTGAAACTGTCACTCTTACTCTGAGCAATTTGGCATTGAGTGTAATGCGTACTGCTTGCTAATAAGGCTGCTAATTTGATGTGTGTGTGTTAACCCACCGGGAGGCCTCTCTGCTCAGCTTGCTGCTCAGCTTCAGAGGAGGTGCCTGGTGCTTCTTCCTGTACTCATTATGGCTCTGCAACACCTCCCCAGCAAACTGCTTTGAGGCTGAGACAGACAGACAGACAGACAGAGAGAGAATTTGACGACGATGTGATGATGCAACCTGAAGATTCATACCTTACTATTCACAAAATAAAAGCCTCCGTCTCAGTTAGAGTCTGCCTAGCCTCAGACAGTGAGCACTAGCTTGGCGTTGGATGATGGATGCACAGTAGAAAACGTCATCCACATCATCCCCCCTCCTGGTTGGTGCCTATCACTCACTGGCCTTTTCTACTCTCTGGAGCACTCAAACAATAGGCTGATTCTTATAGTCACACACAAACACAAATACCAATACTGCCTAACAGGCTGCACGTACTCAGCCTGTTGCAAACTGAAACCTAACTGGGAATCAGCAAAAGCAATTTTGAGAACTCACTGACCAGCACTATTAAAGAAATAGAAGAAAGGAATTAGGATTTGCAACAATGTATGTCCTCCCACCCACTCCTATTTTCAAAGACAGACAATACACACACACACACACACACACACACACACAGTTGTAGGGGCAAAGTTCTAACTCAGGTCAAATTGATGCAATCAGAGTTGCAATCCTGAGAGTGCAGTTTCCACTTACCTGACTTTCCCATGGTGCTGACGCAGGAAGCCTTCTATAAGATCAGTAATGAGTGTCGTATTGGACGAAGGAAGCCTCTCCTCGTGTTGCTTTCTTTCTGCTCTCTCTCTCTCTCTCTCTCTCTCTCTCTCTCTGTCTTCCTTACTCCCCCTAATGCTGATGGTCTGAAACAGCTGCTAATGCTCTTATTGTGGCCTTTCCTTTAATTCCCCTTCTTCAACTTCAACTAACGCAACTTTGCAAACTTCCCCTTTAGTTCTTAACTCCTAATCTGTGTATAATAGTACTTTATGTACCATACCTCTTTCTCAACACTGTGTCTTCCTGTTCCCTCCCCTCACTACAACTCACCCTAACTGCCTCTCTTCTAGCCACACACCCCACCTCTGTCTTACTTCTAACTTTATGGCTCAGCACACAGCCACTTCTTCTCTTTACATTCCTACTAATGAAAGGGGAGCCCCTGCAGTTGGTTTGATGACATCATCTCTGTGAGACACATGCCCATATATGGGCCTGAGATTCTTGTATTCTGTAACTTGGTAGCCAGGGAGAATGTTACTCTTAGCAACTGTAGCTGGGACAGTGGCTTTCCTCACAATCCACTGTTATGAAGCAGCATTGTGCCGGACAATGTGCCAGTGAAGACGATGGCAAACTCTGAGACAGACCATGACTGTGCGTATATGGTGCCATTGCGATTGGTGTCGAATTTTGTGAACTGAAATAGCTCAGCTTTAAAAATGTCCCTCCACTTTCTGTTCATGCCAGTTTTGAGATTTGCGATTGCATAGGGAAATAGTAGTTAGTATATACCCCTTTTAATTGATGGGTTGCCAGCATAGAACCAAGTCCATTGGCTTTTCTTGTGAGAGTCTATAGAGTCTATAGTATAGGTTACTCCATGGTGTGTGTGTATATGTGTGTATATGTACAGTTATACAGTATATGTATATACAAACTTAATTTTAATGAATCTTAATCTTAATCTTAAATCTCTTTTAAGTATAACTTGTAATTAATGCTTCAACCACAAGGTGGGACTGTTAGCAAAGACATTGAATGAGGAAGTGGTTGGCCTATTAGTCATGCTAAATGCAGCCAATGGCATCTTGGTTTAATAATATGAGTGGACATGATGGGATTCATGTGAAAAGTGAAGCCACTTTATTTCTCATTAGTTGGATAGTGCTATCTTAACAAATGCATTTCCTCCTCGTGTGCTCTTACCATCTGCATAGTGATGGAGCCGGACAGCTGTAAGAAGACGTTTACATAGTGGTCCCAAGACACCGGGACTGTGCATCCATACATCTTAATTCATACTAATTGAGATAGCTGTTGAGTGTGTGTGTGTGTGTGTGTACATACATGTGTGTACATGTATATGTGTGTGTGTGTGTGTGAGAGAGAGAGAAAAAGCGATGGTGATTTATGGAGAGAGCCCCTTTTAGAGGGACAGTACAGACATTGATCCATGCAGATATTACATCATTTATCTCTGCGCATTGGCTATATCTGCTGTACTTATTGCTTGGCTCCCCTCCCTGTCAGCTGCAACATCCTTCCTTCTATTTTCTTTTGCTACCCATCACTCTCCCTCCCTCTCTCCCCCTCTTCTTCTCCCT
>CABFOQ010000978.1:0-13384 GCA_900660455.1 Gephyroberyx darwinii | reverse complement strand
CCGGGGGGGGGGGGCTGGGGGGGTGGAAGGCAGGGAAACATGCTTGACAGGCCGCCAGTCCAACACAAGGCTAACACACAGACAATCAATGACACTCACATTAACGTCTTCAGTTCACCTGACTTGCATGTCTTTGGGATGACAAAATAAATGAATAAAAACCTTCACCATGTCACCAATGGAATAAAAATGTGTGGACAGCAAGCCACAATGCATGCCAGTGGTTTGAGACATGAACGACATCAATCACTCAGCAAAAACGTGTGGGAAGCTTGCATGGTAATGACCCTCTGGGCAGCCACGACTCCTCTCACCCAGCTCCAGGTAGGCTTTTAATGAGTCTAAGAGTCTCCTTCCTTACTTCAGACAGGAGCTTTGAACACACGCAGCGTAGAAGGTGACCGCGAACTGCAAAATCTCAAGGTCGACGATGGAAGGCGAACTGTGCTGTCGATGCTTTGCTGCTGTGCAGATAGACAGAAGTGTCTGTCGATGGATGTCTGTCTTGATGGAGGGGAAATTTTGTCTCGGGATTTTGTCACCTTGTGATGAATCACCCTGCAACACATAATCTTAGGTTGAATGATGCTGCAGTGGTGCTCATTTCAAAAACTGAGGCAGTTCTGGGGTGTAGACTGATAAAAGTTATGTAGTTGAAACATGATGAGACTGCTGAATAAAATTTCAGGTTTTTCAGGAGCACTGCCTGTTTTTCCAGTTTCTTGTTATTTTTGGGCTTCTAACACCTCTCTCTGTTTTTCTTCCATTTTTGAGGTCAGCATTTCCAATTTCTATTTGTATTCTACCCACAAGCGCCTGCAATGATTTGTTTTGCACTCTGACATTATGTTATCAAGTCTCAGGAAGGAGGCAGCAGCTTAGTGGAGTAAGGATTTCTCAAGATGTGCACTGTCACTATATGCAAGGACCTAATGGGAAATATATTGAATACACTATAGACTATGTGGAAGTCTTCAGTACAGGATTTATTATTCGTTTCATTATTTTTATTAACAGTTTTAAATTTTTATCTCAATTTCAGTTTAGTTTTAGTTAGTTTTCAGTGTTGGTTTGGTAGTTGTTGTTTTTCTTTACACAATCTGTAGTTTTGAGTTCTAGTTTTAGTATTTTTGGTCTAATAATAGATGTTCAGATGTACATATACTGTATAATACAAACAATAAATAATACATTCATTTTAAAATGAAAACATTTTAAAACATTTTTCAATACATCCTCAATTTAGATAAGTTGCGTGATAAAATATAAAAAGTTGAAGGGATAAAAACAATGATAGAATACAATAAAGACGCACAAAGAAGAGAAAGAAGTAACTCATTTGTTATAGTAGAAAAAAATGTAATATCTCACCTCGAAGAAGAAAAAAACAAATAAAGAAACAACAAAAAAAACACGATGACAAGCTGAGCTGCAATTGAATTATGTCCTTATTATGTTCTTTATCATGATTCAGCTATTAAAGCACAAAGTCAGAGAGTTTATTTTCAAGTGCATGTAAACCATGTTATTGATATTTTTATATTACAGTCAGTCATCATAGTGCGGCATGCTGCCAGAAAACATGCTCCCTTCCCCCATACTGATCAGGCACGAAGGATGCGATTTTATACCGTTATTTATCCACCCCGGTGGTGCTTTTTCTGCAACACTTTGCAAATTATACAGTTACAAACACACCTGGGAGTTCAAAGGAGGTCACAGGGATTAAATGCCTTGTCCAAGAGTACCTCGACAGTAGTTGTTGGCCTGACCAGATTTTCCCAGCCAGGGATTAGGACCAGCGATATTCCGGTCACAAGACCGCTTCCTATTACCTTTAACCTCTGGGTGTGATGCTGAGGGAGGAGAATGCGGAAGAATCGGATGCTCACATCAAACCTCTTTAACTTTTTGTTCTGCTCTTCGGTGTGCATTTAAAAGGAAGGTTTAATTTTCATAAGTAACAGCCTCTGAGGGAGGCAATGTTTTATGTTTTATAAGAGTCATAAATTACTCTCTGGCGCACTTACAGTGATCAAGGCTTCTTGGGGACACGGGGCCTGTGGGCATACAGAGGACACACACACACACACACACACACACACACACACACACACACACACACCCCACACACACACACACTGAGAGAGACAGACAGACAGGGAAAAGAGAGACAGACAGGCAGAGAAAGAGAGACCGAGATGCAAACACATACAGATGAGTTCTGTTGGAAGACTCAACCATTGCACTGCCCACTCACTCCCACATGCACAACATCATTAAAAACAAAAGGGCAAGACTGAAACAATACTGCAGTCTATGATGCATCTACCAACAAGAGAGAAAGGCTTGACCATAACATTTTTAAACCACATTAATGTGAGGTAGGAATAGTGCCGTTATACATCCTGCCACCTTTGATGTCCATCGAACAACGCTTCCTGCACAACACTCTCCATGAATAAAAATAATCTTTTGATCTTCATTCCATATTTCAAATATTTCAAAGAATACGATCAAAAAGAGTCTATGGCATTCATACTTTGAATAATGACAATGATTTTTATTTTCATATATTACAGATAAATTGAAAAATCAATGTAAGCTACCAGTCTTGACATCACGATTCATTTCTCAACTTGGCTTGGATTTTGTCAGTGCATAAAACCATTTATAAATGAGGCCCGGTTCAGATTCAGTTCACCGCTTTGAAAATTTATTATATTCCGCCACCCAGTGGGCTGGACAATGTCCAGATGACATTTGAGTCAAAGAGAGATTGTGAGAAAGAGGGAACAAGTAAGTTATCACGCCAATTAATATGAGAGGTAACTGATTTCAAAATAACTGGTAATGATGACAGCACTGGACACAAAGGATGAATCAGTACAATAGCTCCAGGACTTGAAGCAGATAAAGAACAACATCATAAATTGAATTAATTCTCAATCTGACATGAAGTTTTAGTGGAATATAGAAGATAAATCAAGAATAATATGACTACATTTTGGATCTCAGTTTACGAGACCTAACTCATTCTCAGCTAAAGAGACCACTTGTCGATGTTTGAGGGCCTTGGGGCTAGCGCATGTCACCTCCTCCAGAAAGATGACATTCTGGCGATGGGTAGTGAGCCACCTCCACAGGTACTCTATCATCTGATCACACACCCAGGGGTTACCTGTTAAAATCACCCTAAACAGGGAGTTTCTCTTGTCCAGCAGACCTGGAGGGAGATGCTGCAACTGGTTTTGATTGAGCAGCAAAAGTTCAAGGTGCTGGAGGTCCTGGAGGAGGGTCGGGGGAAGCTCTTGTAACAAATTCTCCTGCAGGAACAGTTGGGATAGTTTGCGGGTGTTGGCGAAGGTTGTGGGTTTTAAACTGCTTAGTTTGTTACCAGCGAGGTTCAGTGACTGCAAGTACCGCAGCCGGTTCAGGCCGTCCAGTTCCAGTTCTTGTAGGTTGTTATCACTGAGGTCCAGATTCTCCAGATGGGGCAGTTTATGAAGCAGAGCTGATGGGACGCCTGTTAAACGGTTCCCAGACAAGTCCAGCCAGGTGAGGCTGCTGTTATCAGGAAACCACTCAGCCTCCGCTTTATCAATCAGGTTGTTCTTGAGCACCAGACTAAGGAGCGGGGCGTGGCTGAAGACATTCGGAGGCAGATGAGTCAGATTGTTACCAGTGAGATCCAAGGTGCTGAGGTGAGGAACGTCTCTCAGTAGATCAAAGGGAAGGCTCTTCAGGTTGTTATGGTACAGCTGGAGATTATTCAAAAGGGGCACAACACTCAGATGACTGGATGCAATAACACTAAGGTTGGTGGATTGGATGGACAATCGAGTGGTGTTGTGAGGTAAACCGTCCACTGGGAAATGTGTGAGGGAGCGTTGGCTGCAAACCACCTCTGAAGTCGAGGAGGAACAGGAGCAAAGATCTGGGCAGGAGTGGGTGCCTCTTTTTAGACAATCGGCCAGCACAGCGAGAGCCAGGAGTAGCCACAAGTTCATCATTAAACCACTGCAAAGAAAAACATCCGAGCATAACATTTAAGAGACACAGTATTTAGGATACTGTAGTGTGTAGTGATATAAGTACAAATACACAGTCCTAAATATTATTTCCAATATTTTCTGTTTGGCAATAAAAACATTTGTCAGCCGATATGATCATAAACACCTCATCTTACCTGAGGGGCACAGCAGATTTCCCTCGGTTTGTGATTGCGGACTTGCTTTTATATAATGTCATCCCTTGTGCATTTGTGATTCTCGGTAATACGTGGGGAGAAAATGTCGCAAGAGATAAACAAAGCCGAGCAAACAAACCAGCTCTTCAATCAGTGAGTGATTTTTGCTGTGCTTTCCAAAAAACCTATTATCACACACAGATCTGCAATCTGTTCACTTGTTTTCCATCCCTGCGAGGCTATTTTAATGTGTTATTTTATGAGTAATAGGAAAATCAGTGATGTTTGCAAATGTATTATTTAAAAAAAGATGAAATGAAAAATAATTCATGAAAAGTTTATTTCATTATATCTTTTCCTCAAATTTACAAAATCACACAATCCACTTTTTATATCATCTATTAAAGATCAGTTAACACATTTTAACCTTGATAAACACTCCAGGAAAGACAGGAAATCACCACAGCAAAAAGGGTTCACTCACAGTATCACTATATTTCATTAAACTTATTCATTGCACTAATAAAGAATGCTTCAATGACTTAAATCTGAGACAGACAAGACAGACTGAAGAGGGTTTATTGTTACCATGTCACATAGTGATAGGTTAGAGGATCAGACGAGTTAAGACTCAGGGTTTAGTTCGCTCTGTGTCAGCGATATAATGCCGCGCCCTGCTAGAGACTGAGGTGTAGCACAACTGATGATTTGTGGTATGAAGACCTTCTCCCTGTTCTTCTGAAGCCATCTCCACATGTACTCTGCCTTCCCATCACACAGCCAGGGGTTGAAGGTCAGGTCCAGTCCCGCACTGTCCAACGAAATCAACGGGTCCAGTAGACCTGGTGGGATGTGACTCAGCTGGTTGTCCTCCAGACTAAGGACTTTGAGTTGAGCAAGGCCTTGAAAAAGGGTTTGGGGGAGCTTCTCAAGACGATTCTCCGCAAGGAACAGAAATGTTAGGTTCCGGGTGCTCTGAAATATAGACGGATCCAGGCTGCTTAGCTTGTTGTCATGCAGGTCAAGCCTCTCAAGTTTGGTCAGTAGATCCAGAGAATTTGCAGGGATCTTCTCCAGACGGTTGTGGGAGAGGTCCAGATTCTCCAGATGGGGCAGTTTCTGAAGCAGTGCTGATGGGACGCCTGTTAAATGGTTCCCAGACAAGTCCAGCGAGGTGAGGCTGCTGTTGTCAGGCAACCACTCAGCCTCTGCTTTATCAATCAGGTTGTTCTTCAGCACCAGACTAAGGAGCGGGGCGTGACTGAAGACATTCGAAGGGAGCCGAGTCAGCTTGTTACCAGTGAGATCCAAGGCGTTGAGGCGAGGAACGCCCCTGAGGAGGTCAGAGGAAAGGTTCTGCAGGTTGTTGCTGGATAAGTGGAGCCCTTCCAGCAGGGGCATGGCGCTCAGATGGTGCTCGGAGATGGAGGTGATGTTAGTGTATTGGATTGTCAGCATGGTGGTGTTCTTTGGGAGCCCCTCGGAGGGAAAGTCTGTCAGGGGGACCTCATGGCACACCACCTCAGCTGTTCCGGGGTAGCATTTGCAGAGTGCTGGACAAGACAGAGTGCCATGGCAACAATATGCCAAACACAGGAAAGCAAAGGCACACCAGGTATTCATTTCTAGGAGAAGAGAGGGAGGATAAAAGAAAACAGTTTGACCTGTGAGGAAAAAGAGACACCAGAGAACATCACACTAGATCACACTAAAATATATTTTTTTACAATGACCAGACCAAAGCAATCATTTCCAGCCCATGCACATTCATGTCCGGTATTACGAGTAAGAAAATAGAACTTACTGTCCTTTCGATGCTAAAACTGAATGAACGTCAGTCAAACTGCTCCTTTTATTGGATTCAGCACTCCTCACTTGCAAAATACTTTGTCATTAAGGGAGCAGATTCCACCAAATATGATCATTATTTATCGAGTAAACAAGAGCCAGTCACTACACAGTCATTTGTCAAGGACAGGACAGTTGCAAAAGGCTGTATGACACCAACCTGCAGGGAAGGTACCAGAGCTGGTCACCTGTTTTCTCTTGGTTCCTTGAATAAAACAACTTTGTTTTTTCCAGTAAGTCTTTAATGTTGAAATATGCTGCTGAAGTCGTTGATTTTGAAATGTTGGAAGCATAAACTTTTCAAGTCCATGACAGTCAGACGGTGAAAATAAGTTAGGTGTTTACATAATGTTTGTACTTTGGATTTTTTGTGAGAGGTGGGAGGGAGAGAAAGAGAGAGAGAGAATAACTGAATCCCTATGACTCTCTACCACATAGTTTGTAAAATATGTCCTGATTTTTCATCAGTGGGCATGCAGCCTGAACACTTGATGTAACAGTAAGCTTTACTCACCCAAATGCTTTAGACCTGTGTTCACAAGGCATCTTAAATGGAGTGTTTATCTCAAACCAGGGTTCATGTTAAACTTGAATTTGAATTTGAATTTGAGCCGGTGATTTTATCTCACCAAGACACATGTCACGCTGGTGGAGAAATGTTCTTCATTTGTTTTCCTCAAACAGCTCAGCACTATGCAGACTCCTCATTTAGATGAAGGAACGCTGCTCAGAATGCTAATAAGCCATATTAATGTGTCCATAGTTCAAAAACACCATCAAAAACTGAAAAAGCTGAGATAGGAAAAGTTGACATAGTGCAAAAAACAGAAAGAAAACATCAGTACTCTTCATTCCTGATCAAACAGCACATGTACTACAACGAACACGGTTACAGATGCATATGTTTTTGGATTATTGCCCATATGAATCAATAGTCAATAGCAACAACATGAGAAGAAATGTAACTATAAGAACAAAACTTACTCACTCATGATGATGATGTAGTTTCCATGTTCACATGTAGCTTCCAAGAGGTTGCAACCTGCTGCAACCTCAGGTACTAAGCAGCTACAGTATATTACATGACAATTTATCTAGAACAAATAGTCTCAACGGTGATAGGGAATAGATTAGGCCGGCAGTGTGAAATATGATTTCAAGCGGTTGGGCAACGGTATAGACGACGAACCATTACATTATGGATGCTGAGCGCCAGTTTGCTTTAGGCTGTTCTGAAAGATTTATTTCCGTCAAGCCCACTCACCCCACACGCACCTGCAAGACAGAGATAGACCTATCCTGGCTCAAATCTGATAGTCCATTGAAATAAACCACAGCCGGATGTTACGCTTTTGAAGAATCACAACAATATTCCTATTATACTGTATATCGATAGGGATTTATAATGCGTCTGTGGTCCTCAGTAGCGGCTTTATTGTCTTGTATAGTATTGTTTATCTCCTGTGCTATCACTTTAATATTCCTATAGGATATTACTATATCTACAGTTTATAGTTTTGCTGTGAAATTGATATAGTATCTTTCTAAAATGTATTATAGGTTTAATGAATTTTCATAAGGAATGTGAAATGAGAAACAAACTATTGAACTACTTTCATTCTCGTATGAAGTTAAAAGGCCTGCTCTGAGTTTTATTAAACTAGACCGTCATGTTCCTTGGTATTACTGTCACATGTCAAGCACCTGCAGCTCACTGCAGAGCTCCACGATAAAGGCAACAGAAGGGCACTCTTTTAGACATCGCCACGTGTAGCACATTTCTGGGTTTGTTTGGTTCTGACTCCCACAGACTCTCATATCCGAACGAAGTCATCCAAAGGTCTGAGCTTAAGGGGCTTAAAGCTGGAGTTGGCGGAGTAAGTGAGGGAGACCAGACAATTGCCCCACAAGCCTGATCTCAAGATTCATGATGTGCCTCCAATAAATTTAGCATTTGAGATTTTTTTTTTTTTACTGTTGTTCTTTTGGTGGTTTTCTTGTTTCTGTTTATACATGATGGTTTACATGGTTCTTACATGGTTCTTTCATGACACTAGGCTGTGCAGTATGAATCCCATCTAAAGCTCATGATAGCATTTCAAAACTGCATATCAATTTGACAATATGGCTGCTCTTTTGCATCCCGCAAAGTTGACTTTTTGAAGGTTTTGATCATGCAGCTAATATTGGTCAGAAATGACCTACACCACAGAAAATCCTTTATTATATTAACTAACTATAATCCCCTATAGGAATATCATATGAATATTATAGTTCCTATGGGTTACAAAATCTTATTTTCATCCCAGATATATTGTTTGTTACCTAGCAACACTATAACCATCCAATCTACATACATTATATCCAGCACTGATTTTGCCTATTCACTAGTCATGGACTAACTTGGTCTTCACTTATGAAAAAGAGCTATAATCCTAGAATACATTTTAGAAATGTATTTCTAATTTTCATAAAATAGGTCCATAACCTAAGTCCCTATAGGCATGTTATAGTGATAAAAATACAAGTACAATACAATAAAGTACAAGCACAATAAAGTTACTATAAACTCACTATTAAGTACCACAATCACTATCTAATATTTATCTATTTGATACAACTGCATGGATGTTATGACTATCAGTGTTCCTGAAGTTGTACTTTGAATGTTTCAGTCTCAGTTGTCATTTGGTTTCACAAGTTGCATCTGTGACCTTGGACCAGATAGAAAGAGGACATGAAACAGTATGACTAACAGCTTAGAAAAACAAAAACAAAACAGCTGCTCAGTTGAAATCCCCGTGGCACTTCTCATGGTTTACTACATTCAATCAGTTGACAAAGTGGTAAAAATAGTCGTTGAACTATAAACTATGAATTTAAATTTTCAAGTAACTTACATTTTACGTATAAATTATTTCACAAAGATTCATATCAACTTACAAAAGTGGGTACACTCCATTTGACTAAAAAGTACAGGTAGAGCTACTTTATGTTTCCTTTTATCAGTGCTAGCAGTACGTTTGGTTAGAGCCCTCTCCTGGGGCGTGTGCAAAGTTACCCAGATTACTCAATGCCCCTTTAAACAAATAAGACTTTTCCTCTTCCACAGCACAAAATGGCCACAATATATCTGCAGGGTGGGGGGTTGACTCATTGATGACTTCGCCATTTCTGGCTTTCAAAACTCACTTTCTGGCCCGTGTTCTCCGTCTCCCCACCTATTGCAATTTAAAGATCTCTCCCTGTTGGATCTCTAGCTAGCTTACTGGTCTCTATAGGGGATTTTGACCTTATTGCTTGTATCAATTACAGGCCACTGCCCTTCAAGGGGACGGGAAGAGACAGAGTGTGTGAGACTTGTTAAAGAGGAGATAAGCTCGATTGATGTTGTTAATTTACTTAATGCCCCTTTAAACCAAATATTATTTCAACTTCAGTGTTTGGTAATCGGGATTTGAGCATACATTTCATTGGAAGACACTATATCCATCTATATAGACTATATATCCAACTACAAATGCCTCCACCCTCAACAACATTTTATTTTTGTAACCAAAGGTAACAACTGGACGTTAATAGATGTTGGTAGTAGTTCAAAAACTTAATACACACACCATATCACATATCTGCTTTTTCATGATATTTTCTTTTCATAATGGTTTGACTATTTCAGACTGTGTACATATATATAAATATAGATTTATTATATTCTACCAGTTTAACTATACCCATGTTTATAGCAAATATGGTCATACATACTTTATTAGTATGTATGAACGATTATGTAAGTGTATGATTTAGTATTTATATATACACTTATATATCTACCCCATACATTGCTGCACTGTTTTTCCCCTGGACAAATTTCTGCAAATTCTCTGTCTCTCAATTGTTGAATTTGTCAGCAGCATTTGGTTGCATAACCCCATAATTGTTTATATTCCATTTTATTTTATTGCTGTTATTGTTTGATTATTTTTTACTGCCTTCTCTTTGCATGCTTCTAGTTTTCTTTCCCCCCGCTGAACCCTGTTACTTATGCTGCTGCAACGACCTAATTTCCCCACAGGGATCAATAGTTTCATCATTTCTTCTCTTAGCATGCAGCTGTGGTGTAAAGGAATACCACTGGGTTTTAGATTTGAAACATGTTTTTTCTCATGTTCTAGTACAGTTCTGACTGTACAAGTGAAAATGTAATTCCATAAGAGAGAAAAGCTCACTTCTCTACCCCGGGTACAAATGATATTTCTGGGAATACGGGTACAATCTGGTGTGTAAAAGACAGCACTCCCATTCAAAAAGACTTAAGGCTCCCATTCATCCTCTATGAGGAATCTTCAGGCTATACATCAGTATGCCACTGCCGAGAATGGTACTCTTTATACAACTGGGAGAAGGTTGTCGATATTCACTACCACAGACTAGTTTGCCATGGGCCATACGAAAATGTCAACTGTTAAACTGAGTGGAATTGCACTTCAGCTTTTAAGTCTTTGTTTCCTCCAGTTCTCCTGCAGATCTGTCTTGCCATCCTTGAATTCCTGGGTGCTGACTACTAGTTTCTACTACAGAGAAAGGAGCAAAAAGCAAGACTGTTGGTAACCCAACTTTAATCTGGAGTGGGACATAACACAACCAACGGTGTAAACCAATGGGATATCCAGTAGGGAGAGAAAGAAAGGTTCTATTTGATGGGAGGAACAGAGGGGCGGGACTGTTAAAACATCTGTGATGGAACTATTGGTTTGAATTTTTATTCCATCACTAAAAAATATGCAGGTTTCCAGGAAGGAAAAGTAATGGGATTTTCATATAAAAATACAAGAATTCTTTGTGTAAATTGTTGAATAGGGAAACTAGCTAGAAATGAAAAAGTCATTTTTTTTGCATTCATACAGTGACAAAGGTCTTGAACACGGGTTTAAAGATAGATTTAGTTCATAAAATAAGAGGTTTCAGCAGCTTTTCTACTAGTGAACAAGAACAAAAACAACATTTTTTCCCCAGGAACTTCAAAAAACACTCCTGTTATGTTCAGATCACGTATTGTATCGTCAAAAGCAATGTCCAAATCATTCGGTTAAATCGGACATTACATTTAATCCAGCATTAAAAGAAACCCACAGACATTCTTTGATTTGGTTTAAAGAGTACATTTATTTATTCTTTCAGTTATCTATCGGTCTCTGTCATTTTCTTGTCAGTATATTTCATTCAATCTGCCGGGAGGGACATTTTTAGTGTGGAATCAAGACAGAGCTCCTAAATATTACATAAAGGCACAAAGTAAATCATTTAGGCTGTTGGTGAAGGTCACGCTTTTCTGCTCGCTTGGTATCATCTCATATAATTTCATGCCCAATATACTGAGAAAATTCTACACATAGCATCTGTAAATATGAATGTCTTAATGGTTCTGTTTCAGGGTAGCAGAATTTATTTAATGTTGTCATGAATGGCAAGAGGAAAATATCTAGGGATACACCGGCTCTGCTCATATTATTCTGTCATGTTCTGTAATCAGTATCATTTTTTTGCTTTGTATAATAAGGAACAGCAACAATGGTTATGCTGCAAATCCTTCCATTCTTGAAAACTGTCTTTTCATACATTTACAAGAATATGTAACATGTGCAGAGTTATATTTTGTATCCATAAAAATAAAACTATCACATACTGTGAGATACACAGACAGACCTCCCACTCATATATACAAACGTTGACACACCAAATTTAACTGAGTCAATGTTTCTGAAAAAAAACGACAACAAAAAAAACACTGGTATAATTTCCATGTCTGTGTCAGGGTGATTATAAAACAGGGTGTCACCAACTGTCGTGTTGATTTTTAAAAAATTTTTCCTGCCGATGGTGGAGGTCTCACTGTCTAGGACATAAATTAGATCAACACTGCGCTTATGTTGACAAGGAGAGTCCCGATTCACATGGTGAAAGCCAGTTTCTGTCAAAGTTGCTGTCCACACTGGGCATTTTGCAGTCAGTCTAATGTCCCTGAACAAACAACACATGTTGGTAACTGCGTCCACGCCGCGGTCAGTAATCCAAAATAGGTGGGATTACACGTCTCTGAGCAGCCAGGGTTAACTGTGAAAAGAGAGAGAATGAGAGTGATGTGAAATCCTGGGATGCTAGAAACGCTGTGGCAGGACTTCAAATGCACGCCCACGCCAAATCCACACATAATAAAACAAAAAGGGAAGCGAACCCAGTAGCCACACAGTGCATAAGTAGAGTGTGCCTCAGAAAGCAGACTGGTTTGAGAATACTGGAGAATAATCTGTGTATTTACAAGGAAAAAGGAAAAAAACAAGATTTGCACTCAGCTTTAAATTTGGAATCACACAGAACATGCATGCGGTCACGGTCAGGCCGCTTATTAACTGCAAACGCACACATATATCAGAGTCTCATGCAGAGGTGCAGTTACCCTCTGTCCCCCCTCTTTCACTTCCTCAGAAGAACAAATCATCATCATCATCATCGACATCATCCAAAGACCAACTCCAGTCTTTCAGGCCAAACTCAAGCAATCTGAAACAGTACGAGGTTCACCAAGGGGTCAACCCTGAGTAACGACACACATCTGTTGGTACAATGCAAGCCTTGTTCACCAGGGGGCAGTACAGAGCTGTAAGTACTCTATGGGTCCTGACTATTTGCTGGTGTGTATGAGGTGATGGTTGGTAGGTCAATAGGCACACAGCATGGCACAGCATGGCACAGCATGTTGCAGCGGGCGGGCAGGCACACAGAGCTCTGCTACTTACAGTCTCCCAGCACGAGAGACATTAGAAAGGTGAGGGTCAGAGGTGAGGAGGTCAGGGGTCAGTGGAGGATGATGCGGAGCATGGGGCCAGCACTGAGGGATGAGAGCCAGTTAGGTTGTGGCTGAGCTGTGAGAGCGCAGTTTCTTAATCCGTCACACAAGAAAGATACCACTGGTAAGTCTGGTACCTTTGCTTCCTTCGTTAGGTTGCCTTTGACATGGATGTGATAGATTAATGGGAAAAAGCTGTCGGGGGTGTGGTGATGCTCAAAGCATTAGCGTGTGGCTATCTAGCATTAAACCTGCACACAGCGTCAATAAGATCGCTTGAAGCAAGACACCTCAGCATATTAGCTACGTGTCTGTGAATGAGATGGTCTAATGGTGACTATTCAGTGCAGTCAGGTGACAAGCCTACAGTAATAAATCAACATTTCAAATCAATCATATGTTTTCAATATGGGTCAAAGTTGCAAGGGAGTTTCTGAACCCAGTGGAAGTGCGTTCTGCCGGTCCTCACCTGGGCTTCCCCGCAGGCTGTTGCTGTCTGCTGG
>CABFOQ010000975.1:0-12374 GCA_900660455.1 Gephyroberyx darwinii | reverse complement strand
CCCCAATGCTCTCTTTCACACTTCCTCTTCTCTCTCTGCTGCTCTATGACAAACTGTGAATTTGCACAACATGTCATCACCTCTCTGATGTGTCGCTTCTGTTCATGTGCCAAGCAGGTCAAGGTCAAGAATTGCCCATACAAATGGTCTTTCCATCATTCCTAGAACAAGTATTCCCCGACATTTTTCTGCCTTTGTAGAATGTCAATATTTTGAGTTCTAACCTTTCCAGCTGGGATCGCTAGAAAGCCCCCGCAGTGCATAATTTCAATCAAAAAGACTGTAATAAACCTTTTGCAAACTACTGTTATGAGGAGATTTCTATATGCCCTTTGAAGCCAGGCCAGCTGATGCCATCGTCCCGGTTGTGTTGCTTGTGAACCTTTGCAGGAATGGGATAGGGCAGGCAGATGAAAGCTTGGAAGCCAAAGCCATAGCTGATTCCACAGGAACTGATAACCATAGCCCTGTTTCAACTTTTGATCTTGTACCTCTTTTGATCTTCTGTCCAAATACCCCAAATGTAAGTTGACCAGAAATATGAATAAGACCTTTTGTGTGTTTAGCCATCTGCTATTTGGTCCACAAACACCTTGATGGGCATGTCTGAATTCCCCAGTACATTCCCGGGCTGTTGAGAGAACTGTACAGGGGCTTGACAGTAGCTCCTGTTCTGTGATCGCAGAGGAGCCATTCACGAAATATCACTTGTAATCAAAATGTCACCTCACCAAGTTTGAGAGACAGTTTCAAGCTCTTTAAAATTAAACCTAGGCTCGGAAATTTTGGATCCATAATAGGTAGCATTGGCATTCAGAATCCATAGAAATATTACATGCTGTTACTACGTATGACTGCCATAACCTACAACTGAATTATGTTGTTCAGGCTTCCAGGTTTAGCAGGACACTGTAAGAGGTTGTGAGATTTCACAAATGGGTTTGAATACATTTTAATTCAAATATAATTCCCAAGGCCCATCAAAATATATAATAAAAACAAGAATTATTCTGTAATGGTATATATATATAATACATACAAGTTTTGGCCCAGGTGTTTGATCACCCTTGATGTAGTTACTACAAAATATTTGAGTACCATTAAAAACTATACACTCTTTTTAGATGTTTTGCTTGACCTTGAACAGATGGACCTTGAACAACTGACTTGGTTGACCTGCAGGTTCCAAATCGGGTTTGCCTGTGTGAAGACATACAGGCCAGGTTTCCATAAAGAACCACTGAAATAATCAATTAACTTCAAATAGAAAAGATACAATCTGAGCATTAATGTAGCTTTTGGGGAAACCCAGCACTGCAGGGTTCAATTTCACAGTTGAGCTTTATTATTGGGTAGACTGGTTGAGAGTAACGTGATTTGGATCATTTACACACCATTCACTCATCTCTACATAATTACTGAACTGTTTTGCATGCCTTATGATTCCAGATGATTTGATTAATATGTGTTAGCATGAATGTAATAAGCCTGACAAGTAGATACTGGACTTGTTGATCTTGGAACTGTGAGTGTAAAGCTAACTTCATGAGTAACTTCAACCTTTAAAACACAGGCAAATTGTCCAAAGTAAAGTATAGACCCAGTGACATTCAAAATAAAGGTCATGCTCTGTCATTAAGATGAGCAAGATCTTTGTCCAGTCATCAGATGTGTTTACCTGTTTTGGACTCAGTTGGGTTGCAAACAGGTTGATTGCATGGGTGGTGACTTCACAGAGATCCATGCTGCCAGGGCCTCAGGGTGGAGACCCACCTCTCCACAGCAGTTTGCCAAAATCCAAATTATGGAACCAAATTGGGATCTAAATGCAGTCCCTGTTGCTAAATTGAGCCAGACCCATGGAAATGAGAGAGATGAATTTCCATTCATGCTGGCAGCACATCCTATGAATAAAATATACTCACCCGTAATGGGCTCCTTTTTGCCTTTTCCCAAGAAATGCATACTGACACAGGTACTAATTGTACACTTTTAGGGTCCGTTGATTGCGACAGCTTTTACAAATGGATACCATTGAAAGCTAACAGGTGGCTGGTTGCCATCTCATTTGAGGTATTATATGCCATTTTTATGATATCCCAGTCCTTTTTACCCATACAGACATCTATTGTTTTCCTTTGACTCGTCTGATTTCTCCTTTCATTTTCTCCTTGACTGTTTCTATTGTATTTATTGTGGATACTGTCCTTCAAAAGCATGTCACAGCTTTCCACAGGGTTTCTGCCAACACCATTGTATGCGTTATATGCAAAGCAATTTCAATGGCGAGCCCTTTGAAAAGTTGTCAAAAAGTTGTTAATACCCATTATAAACAAACCTCACAGTGCATTCCCTCTAAAGCATCCTTCGCTCATTGTAACTGCAGTATTTAACATTCTTTTGACTCTGCATGTGAGATTTAGCTAGATGCTCGATGACTCTGCTTGTCTTTCCTACTGTTGCTTTCTCTGACATTTGCCAGCTATTATGGATTTCCTCCAGAAAGCCTCCATAGGGAGAGGTGTTTGAGTGGGGTTGTAGTATTCATCGGATCCATTCCCTTATTTTATGGCTTTTAGGTCAGTTTGTCTTTTGTGAGGATTTATACGTAGAGCAGAGATGGGCAACCTTGTGCCACGGAGGGCCGAGAGTATGCAAGGTTTTCATTCCAGCCAAACACTACACCAGCTCACGTCACTGATAAACACACCTTCAACCAGAGAAGAGGAACTCATCAGTGAAATCACCTGGTGTAGTGTTTGGTTGGAATGAAAACCTGCAGACTCCCAGCCTTCCATGGCACATGGTTGCCTATCCCTGATGTCGAGTAACTGTAAGTTTATGTGCTGTGCCTCTCACCATAGCAATCTTCGATATTCATAGTCATGGGAAAAACCTTCTCAAACAAGCACAGGGAAGCCATGAGAGAAGGCAACAGATCAAAGCAAAGTTTGTCTCCTAGATAATTGCCGCACTAGTCTCTCTGCATGCCGGATACTAAAGCTTGCTGACTACACCTCAAGGCATGTAGCAACTGATGATGTAATGATACATTATCAACTGCTGCAAAACCTTGCGCTACTACTGCAGAAGTCACTGTGTGTTGTGCCATACTCCTCTTTACCAGCGCAAAGCTTGAAAACAAATTTCCATTTGTTCATCGATTTGTTTACTGTCTTTTGGACCAACAGAGGATAGACCTCAGCCATAAATCCAAATTCCAGTGTCCCCAAATAAAAAGGTTTAACGATGCAGGGGATTACACTTGAAGCAGAAATTGAAAGGAATTGAATCGTTTAACTGACAAAATGTTTTCGCAAGAGGATTATGGCATGAAAAAACTTTGACAGTTGAGGCTCAAGCTCATGTGGATCCCTGTGTCCCAAGCTTTAACAGCCCGTCTCAAAGTCTGGTCACTTGTCTAAACTGACTTTAAATTTCACAGCCAAAAAATGGATGTAACAGGGTATCTGGGGGTCCTATAAAAAAAAATCAGCAAAAGTCTTAAATTTACAGGTATTAACATTCAGTGATAATCAGTCAAGACACAGTTGGAAAGTAAGACAAATGTGTAGTTTCACCAAAAGATGTGAATGGGACCAGTGTTGGTTTTATTTCCTTGTGTTGTATTACATTACTTGTACATCCAGCTGGTTACAGTAAGTTTGACCCACATGCATGTCCACTCTATTAGCTATATTCAATCAGTTCAATCACTTGGTGGCTACTGCTGTGACGTCTTTTCCTTGGCTTTTCTGTTGATGAAGTATGAAGTATTTCTGTAGGTACCGTTTTTTTAGTAGTCTCTGCCCATGCTAACTACCCAGTTGTTCTATTTATTCCAAACAAATTGGAAATGTAAAGCACATCACTTCCTGTGCACCAGAAAGACCTGTCAGAGTAAAAGCTTTTTGGCTAGAGGTTGAATCACTATTGTGTTATTTCAATCAGTGATAGAGATTAGAATAAAAATGTTGAAAATGTTGCAGATTATTACTTTAATTCAATGTTTTTATTTTGAATAACAACACAATACATATTTAATTTATACTATAATTCAACCCCATCATATAAGTGTGGTTGTGTTTCTTAAATTTGACTTCCCGAAACCTGCAGATACCCTGTATTAGAATCTATGTAGGAAGAAAGAGACATGTAGCTACAAGTATTGGGACACAGTGACTGTACTCAGTGGTGAAGGGAGCGACTGTTGATGTTGACTGGTTTTTGGCTGTGTATGTGTGTTTGTGCTGCCAGCAGAGTATTTTTATGAGGCCCGGGAAAGGCAGGCTGGAGTTTCTAAACTGCTTCTGTGTACAGGTGATGCCATCCAGCGCCAATCCCTACAGCATCCACACGGTGACTGAGAGCGGAGGTGGCACCAGATGAAGAACAGATAGAAAAAGAGAAAAAAAAGTCAAAAATCATCTCAGAAAAACACACACACAACAACAACCCTACAATCTGCTGTACTATAAATCCCGACCTGGCATTGAGATCCTCTATATCTGACTGTAGCCCAGTATGTTTGTGTAGAGTTTTGCTGTTTGTCATTTTCCTTTTTGATGATTTTATCCTCATTTGAATTGCTTTTCTTGGGTTATCGTTTTCCCTTCTTGGTCTTTGAATAATAATGAGTTTCTTCAAGTGTTTAGTTCTGATCATTTTAAATGTACATTCATGTGTATTCCGATCCTCACGTAAAAACAATGTATATGTCACCACACTTGTTTTTTTTGATCCTTTTTTTGTGTCTTTTGAGACACTGTGGATATTTGTTTTTATCCTTGGTGATTGAAAGATTGTCAGGTTTCAATTTGCACATACAAGACATCTGATCTGAACCAATGCGGTTCTGATAGAGGCAACATTGGTTCACATTTCAAAACACTAGATAAACTAATAACTCTTAGTAGCTTTGTTTCTTGCAATGTCGTCACCATACGTACCTATTTTTGGCAATAAGAGGACTACAATATTTTCACAGTCCTTTTTTATAAATGTTTTGTTGTCTAGAGAAGAAAAAAGAAGAGAAAAAGTTTCCTTTTAATACTATGTGAATTCAGATTTTAAAAAAAAAAAGACGAATATAACTGTAAATAGTATTCCAGTCACTGCATATAATGGCTTTGAGAGAGACAGACATATTTTTGTGACGGTCCATGAGGAAAAAGGCTGTACCACGCTGGATGGGAGGACGTCAACACACGCCAAGTCCCATCTGAGTCCCATCCATAGCACAAAAGGCCACGAGATCCCCGGCTGAGGATGAGATGATCCCATGACAGATCCTACACTGTTGGCTCGCTCTGTAAATATCATTGGCTTTTCCTACTTGTGGCTAATGTCATACCAGCATAATTGTCTACATGATGAGCTATGATGTGCACAGCTACAAAAAGATGACACAAGGTTATTAACACTGGATGTTGTCACGCAAACATCTTTCAGAGATGACTTTGATCAATACTCTCGACACACAACTGAAAGACTCACTCTCTCACTCGTTCTCTCTCTCTCGCTGTGACTTTGGAGGTCAATAGCATCAAAAGAAATAAATGACGAAATCCAAAGCACACTTAATAGTTTTTCTGTTCGGGATGATAACAGATGGACGAGTCGTCTCCAGATATTTCCTAAGGATGGTAATTTAATTGAGTTTGACATGCTGTAATTGTCTTTAGTTCTTCACTGCTTATTTGTGTCACACGAAAGGCAATATATTTCAAGTCAGATATTTTTTTTTTTACTTTTTTTTTTTTTCAAGAAGTAAGTTAAAAAAAAAAAAGCGAGCATCTCTCATTACCTCAGTCCTGTGTTTTGTCTTATAAAAGATGACCAGATAACTTATTTGATGCTGAAACAGATTGAAAATATGAATGGATTATGAAGTCAAGTTGTTGCACTGTGATTAGCAGTATGGTTGAGACCAGATTTTATTTGCACATTAGTTGGCTATTTGAAATGGTCTCAGCGATGTGAGCGATTGTTATTTTTAGAATTAACTTTTTCAACCCAGCTGGTTAGCGTACTTGTAAAATGTTGGGACATATTTACTGTTTTCTAATTTTGACAGTTGCCATATAGCCTGCATACCACAGGTCTGTCCACCGATATTACACAAATTTTCATACAAGCAAAATAACGGAAAATAGAGAGGAATGTTATCTATAATCATTTCATGTAAATAGGAATTTGCTAAAATTGAGAAATCAATCTTCCTTAATGTTTTAAATGGTTTATGAGTTGATAAACATATATCCTGTTTTACTCCTCTGTGCTGATACAGATATTTTACAAATTACTTTTACAAAAGCGTGTGAAGCTGAATGCTGGATCGTTTCTAAAATGGGGACTCAAAAGTAATAATCAAATAATCCAAAAAACAGAAATGTGTATGTTATCAATTAAAAAGAGAAAAATGTATGTTCCCTTGAATGATTTACATTTCTAAGAAGGATTTGTATCAATATTTTTGTGGTTGTCAATGATTATATGAATAATAACTATAATACTAACAATAATATTATGTACTGTACATCCATCCAGTTCTCTCTCCATTCCCTGTCACCTTCTACAATAATCTTATGTTGATCATCAATGTATTTCAGTAATGTGTGAAAAAAGAAAATCAAATGACCTTGTATAGGAGTGCTGTCTTTGATACCAGTGTAGTGGTCTATACACGATATTTGTTAATCCTCCTCCAATCTGTCACTCCCTTCGTCTCTCTCACTCTCTTTCTCCTAGTAACTAGTGATAGATGTTATGTAGTTAATATAGATAATAATAGCTATTAGTCATTAGATGATTTAGGACCAGTAAGGATAGAACTTTCTCTTATTAATTACCATATGGGGAAAAAAAATGCTGACTTTGGTTTCACTCGTATATTTCTGTTGACTTTGTGTTTTGTGCTTATCTCATGTGGTTTCAACGAACCAAAGCTCTCATTGAAAACATTTAACGGACGAATTGCTGTAAGATGGAATTGCAAACAAGGCATTAATTGGATCCCCACCCTTGAATGTTTTAAAAGGGGTGTGCCATACTACCTTAAATGCTAATGCTAGATATGCAAAACACTTTTTATTTCCTTTATAATTTGTCAGGAGGGACACGAGTTGTAGCGAAGCACGAGAGGGATTTTATTACATGAATGACAAAATAACATATTTTTTTAGAAAGTTCTAACAGATTAATGATAATAATGGTAATGATAACAATAATGACTATTATAAATATCATTAATCTAAATTCTAAGTTTTAATGTTTGTACTCTTGAAAATATCCCAGTGGCCCACGGCACTACTATTTTTGAATACTGTTGTTTTTTTTTGTTTTTTTTTTACTTGATAACATAAGTACTTGTATACTTTAGTTTGAACTCATCAACTTAACATTTTAGTGAGTTATTTTTGTACTCTTGAACCATGGAACCAGCTCTTACTTTAATCAATGCCACCCAAACTCACAACACTTTTGCTATCAAACAGCGGCCTACTCATCAAAGCTCTTCTCTCTTGTCTAATTGGAACTAAAACACTTACGTAGCCTTAGACAATTGCAATAACAGTGCTAAGCTAACCAAGGCGATATAAATGGAATTAGTAGACTTGTAGGTGACATCTGGTTACTACACCATACTTAGTAGTGGTTCAATAGTAAAAATATATATAATCTAAAAATATATAAATAAATATAAGTTGTAAATATATGGCAAGTATCAGCTTTGCATCTTACAGTACCAGTAGAGTTGGATAGCACCGATGGTCCTAGTGGGAATCAAGCCACTAACCCACACATTGTTAGTACCAATTTCCGTTTACTGAGCAACATACTCCCATCATTCATTCTTCATAGCTCAGCTATGAGTTGAGGAGTGATCGACCTAACCTCTGTTTTAGACTTTGGAAAATGCAACATAATAAAATTGCATCCAATAGTTACACAGTGCCGTGCCTTTATTGAGCATGGCAAGGTGGTTTATTACACAACTTTGGGTGTTTAAACTATGTTAATAGCACAAAACCTTCCACAACCGATGCAGTTAATTTTCAGTCGTTTTTTTTTCCAGCCCCCATGAAAATAAGGCACTCAAACAACACTCAATTTCTTTCAGATGGACACAGACAGAGGATAATGACTTCATATGTTTCAATCTGTCAGAAATTCTGACCTGGCTCAGCATTTGATTAAAGTATGAGCTGTTTGCCCTTTCAAGTAGTTGATCCAGTATCACATCTTATGCAGTAGGCCTTCATTGCTTAAGGTTTTTATTTCCCATTTGATCTCGTAGCTTGGACTTTAAGGTAGCATGGCTCTGTTGTTGCTGTACTTTTCTTTCACATTGACAGCAGTTTACAGCTAATGAATGTTACACATCTTGCTAGACTAGTTCATCATTGGATAATTGTTGGTTAGATAAAAAGAAAAGAAAAAAGAGCAAAAAAAATTAAGAGAGAAAAACACACACGACCTGGAAGGTGTTGGGATATATTGGGAGCGCACTACCGTATCCACTTAAACTTGAATCTTGAGGCAAGTGCTAGGCAATGGCCAATCGATCATCCTGTCACTGAAATACAGCACACACATACTACAATCTGGGTGTAAGTACATGTACACAGACAAAGTGTTTAAGTGTATTATATATGTATGTTGAACATGATGTCTATGTGTGAAGGCTGAACACTCGCGTTAGAAAACGTGAGCGCCGAAATGTTTAAAGTAGCCTACACTGTCGTAGGGTTTGTCTTGCACTCACAGCA
This sequence comes from Gephyroberyx darwinii, assembly GCA_900660455.1. Classification (NCBI taxonomy): domain Eukaryota; kingdom Metazoa; phylum Chordata; class Actinopteri; order Trachichthyiformes; family Trachichthyidae; genus Gephyroberyx; species Gephyroberyx darwinii. The sequence goes on along the minus strand of CABFOQ010000975.1, from coordinate 3,603 downwards.
AAGTTTTTCCATGACAGACGTGGTTGTACTGGAATATGCAGGATATCAAAACATAACAACTGTAAGGTACACTATTGTTTTACTCGGATTGTTACCAACAGTGGCAGATGTCCACACTAACTATAACATTTTATGTTTAAGAAAAGTGGCGTAGTCATTTTTGTCTCCTCACATGGCCCTAGCTGAAGTATGTCCCTCATGCCTCATTTGGGGTTTCTGATTGCCTTGCCCATTCCTACCACTTGCCCATTTTTTAATGTTAACAGACTTTTTACCACGAGAGCTGACTGAACGGACTGACTGTCTGAAAGCATCTTTCAGGTCTTCTTGTATGGCTTGCTCAAGCCCTGTTGTAAAAAAAAAAATAAAAAAATAACTAAAGTGGATGGGGGTCTCTCACATCCCAGATGTGGAAAGTATAATTTTATATTTGTATTTTCAAATAATGATAATAAAAGATGTTTGTGAAAGGTTTCCATCCTCTACTGTGGTCCAGAAATCAATGTGTTTGTCTGGAAAAAAATGAAATAAAACAAAACTGTTTTGAACCATTTCACCTAATGTTTTTACTATTGAATAAGCTTAAACCTCAAGGACCATAAAAGCAAATAGTCTTGTTTTTCTTCATATTCATCTTTTGATAGGGAAACAATAAGTATTGGAATCACCAGCCAAAAATACCAACTTAATTCCCAATTTTACATTTTAACTCATTGGGCCCTTTAAAAGCTGTGTATGATTTTACCATCAATAAATCATTACATTAATTTTGAGAAATTAGTATAATTACTGTAAACAAAAAAACAGACTATTTCTTGCTGGCAACGACAGCAGCAGGATATATGAGAAATGTAGTCATGTTTTTGAGAAACACTGGCCAAACAATGCAACCGGCTACCAATCATCTCGATCATAGTCTTAAGTGTTTACAGTAATTATACCAAGGTAACACAATTAATTTGACCATGATATATTGATGCTTAAAAATGATACACATGGCACCTTTAAAGGGTCGAAGGTTATTGGTGGAGAGTGGGCTTGTCAATGTTGCAATAACATTTAATCATCGTACAGTAACATTTGCATTCTGAAAATGTATTAGGGGCTGCGGTGTAATGAAGGGCTGTAAGCAGGAACAATACTGTACAATGTCAGACCTACCACATAGACGTAAAGACATAGGATGGGACCTGGGCCATAGCAGCAGTCAATCACTGGTTTCTTCTTCGTGGCCTCGCTGCGGCTCATTCTCCCCCTCATTTGTCAAAACATTTCAAACCAGGTCATCATATGTTCTTGTCATATTCTCAAGGCAACCTCATTCATCTGCTCACAGCCCAAACTCGAAATAGCCATGGTGTGTGTTGTGTGACTCCAACCAATGGAGACGATTTCGGGCACATTCTTTTCGGTCAGAACGTCAAAGGAGGTTGCCTAAATGCGCCCCAAAACTCCTGCGATAATAGCGCAGTTGTTGCATGGGACATCCATCATGCGCAAGGTGAGAGTGGCTGTGTTTGCGGAGCCCTAATTGAGAACGTTTTTTACCTGGGTATGAAAAAAGAATGGGAATGTGGCCTGCCAGCAGAAATGAATGTCATTTTTAATTTGAGCCGCCATCCCCCATTTCTAGGATGTGAAATTGCTTCTGAAAAGTTGTAACAGCTATTACAAAAGTATAGAAATCCAACCTTCCCTCCCAGTAGCTTTGCAACACTCAACCCACTGTCGAACTCTTGGCAAGGGAGCCACTCCTCTCATTCAACCACATGCTCATACATGCATGCACACACACTTATAAATATACACCTCTCTCTCCCACACACACACACGCCTCTCTGTTCGTTGCCACCAGCCACACATCGCCCTCATACCCCCGTACTAGCTTGTCTAGCCACCTGTCTACTGCACTGCAGCTTCCTCAGATACTCATGACTCAGAGGGAAGGCAGGCTGCCAGCACAGCAATAGAGAGCAGTTTCGCATTCATTCCTACAGCAGGGGTAGTCAGCTCTTTAGCTATTTTACCGGTGAATAGCAATAGCATTACTGTCAATGTGACAGTGGGAGTGGCTGCTTTAATCATTGCTACTCATTCTCATTGTTATTACTGGGCTTTGTGGGTTCCCAGCAAACATTTTGACATGCGATGACCTGAACGTTGAAAACTCGTCATTTTGCATAATTTTGTGAAATCAGGACCTAAATATCCTGTGTTATCATTTCAAAACAGTTTGGGTTTTTTTACCATGCCATAATATATTGGGAAACATTTGTGTTCTTTTGATGTTGACATTGAACTTGGCCACTTCTTGCATTACGCTGTCTGTCAAATGTTTGCTGGGCCTATAGCCAACAATTTCATAAAACAGGACAGTTGTGTCTTCAGAAAAACATCTAATTTTGCTTTCTAGAAGAAGAATGACTACACTTTTGTAGATCTATGACATAACCTTGGAGAAAAGCAAGGCAGATTAAGTGCTTAGGGAAATGCCAAAGGCTCGGTGAAAATGTTTTGCTTGTTTGGGTTGATCTTGAACTCCTGCACGTCCATCAAATGCTTACCGGGTTTCATTTGAATTGATGCTGGTTAGAGAAAGAAAAGATTCCCTCAAAAAAAAAGGCAACCTATACATTGTGTCAGAATGAGGTTGATGGGAAGACTGGGGACCTTTGAGTCGCGGCACGGAGCCAACACAGCTTTAACACGGGGCGTCAGCTGACTGAGGAGAACCAATTAAAAAAGGTTGAAAAATGACTGCAGGTGCAGGGAGGTCTCCTGAGAACTCATTTGGCAGGGCCCTGTGCTCTCCGGTGTGCATTTAAAAGCACACCGCTCCAGTCATGCAGTGGTGGATGTGTGTGAGGGCTAAAATATCACCGGGGCTCTGCGCCTCCCCATTCTCCTTCACCAAGCCTTTGGCCTTTCTCTAAACACCCTGTGATCAACGGTTCGCTTGCTTCATCTGCCTCGCTTTTCTCCAAGGTGACGTCGTCAACTTGCAAAAAATTTCATAGCCATTCTTCTTTCGGATACCAAAATTACATGTAGGGTTTTTTTTTGTGAAATTGTTGGCTGAAGAAAAGTATTTGAAGGGTAGCGATGTGCAAAATGGTGTCGATGTCAAGCCAAACAAGCACAAAATGGACATCATCTCAAGTTTCATGTTGTGCAGGCCATCGTATCAGCATCTATTCAACGTCGAAATGTTCGGTGGCCAGTTTCAAAGCATGAACATTTATTATTCTGGATATGGCAAAATCATCATCCATTCCACTTTGTCTTGTTCCTCTGAAAACGTTTCAAACCTTAAAAGTATCAACAAATACTAAGTAACAAATATGCGATGAAGATCCCACATTTTCACACATCACACATCCCACACTCCCTCTCTTCTATTTGTGATGTTTGCGATAGGCTTTCACTTGGGTCTGCAGTGCCCCCAAAGTGATTCCTCCAGACGCAAAGAAGTGGATGTTCTCCCAAATCTCAATAAGCTCTCAGAAAATCTACAAGCGCGGTCCCCGAAATCGTTTAATCAACCCATTTCTCAAGCACCTCGCTGCAACAGCCCTCCACCGTTTGATTGGAGGGCCTGGCAGC
>CABFOQ010000972.1:65929-77134 GCA_900660455.1 Gephyroberyx darwinii | reverse complement strand
GATCACACACACACACACACACACACACACACACACACACACACACACACACACACACACACACACACACTTCCACCTATTACCTCACTCTCCTCCTTTCTCTCACTCTGCAATAGACCAGGTGCAAATTCACCAGGATTTATGTCATTTGTTCCTCTTGGACAAATTTCTCTGTGCTCAGCATTTCTGAACTGACGAGAGAAAAGCTGATGTTAGGACTTTATACAATGCAGGATGGGAAATGACGTCACATGAGCAGACATTTGACTCAGGTTCAAGTCACGCTGGGCTATTATTTCCAGGACTTTTTTTTGTTGTTTAAAACTAAACCAAACCCCAGGCGTAGCCTATAGATTTTTGTGAGCCCAAACCTAATTTATTAATTCAATTATTAGAGGTCAGCATCTGGAGCTGCTAGGGATTCAGTGTCTCCGTCAAGGACACTTCAGCAGGGCTATGCCACTGGGAGCTTGAACCCAGGAGGTCCAAGGTATATGACACAGAGTCCAATGTGGATAAAGGCTAACATCTGTTAACTAGGTCACTGTCCTTGTCCCTGGTACTGTACATGAATCTAGACCATGTCCCCTGTGACTGTTGGCCACACCACAGAAAAACACACTCACACAGACACATGCATGTTGAAATTTGCAAACGAAAGGCCATGATTGTGTGTAGACAGACATACATGCATAGATGGAGGCTGTCATCAGTTCTCTTATATTCTATTCTCTTATGCTGTGATCTTGCCACATAACCAACAACTGCCTCTACTGCATTCGGGATTTGGTGTCTACTGTGAGGATTTGTGACAGCTGGCACCTTTGGCTATTCTATGATGTTGATGTGCAAGTGCAACTGCAGGTCATTGAATTTTTTTACTTGCCTTTATGAAGTGGGAAAGATTTGTTTCAACATGGCCATTTTTAGGTATTTGAGGCTTTAATGGGCACAAGAACACTGCTTAATGAGTCAGTGTGTTCACCCTAACGCTAACCCTACTATTTTATCTGCCCACTTTCCCTCAACCTGTCTTGCCTACTTCTACTGTGTAAGCTGTGGCTGCATTGCATTTTGGTCAATTGAGGCTACTGTCTTGTTGAAAAATGAAAAAAAGGCCCAGGAATGCAAGTCCTTTACTAGTCCAACATGCCATACACGGGAGCCTTTATTGCATGTTTTGGAGTATGTTATTAGATGGTCGGGGCGAGGCACCTCAATAAGAGTGGGACTCTGTGTGTATGTCAGTGGTGGTGGGGTCTGTAGGTCTGTCTGTTGTCTGTGAGGATATACACAGGATTAGCTCCAATTAGATGCCGTTGATGTGTGTTTACTGCTGCTCAGTGCTACTCCAATAATACATAACCCAGAGCACCTGTCGCAATAAGTACCAACACAATGAAATAAAATGATGTATCACCATGATCTAAAATTGGTTTGACAGGTTTCTGTTAGTACCTTTCTTGAGTGATATAAATAATTGCCTCTCTAAATTCCCGCCTCATCATTTCCTCATCGGCGACCTCTCCACCTATACGCCTGATTTAGAAACTGGACTGCCAGCTTTAAATTTCTGTGGACCTCAAAGAGGATTTGACCACGTTTGGATTTAGCTAGCATCATTTGAGACAATGATTACCTGTGGCGTGTAGCGTGCCGCCATGCTAAGCGATGATGCTCTCCGTAGAGGGAGGCATAGAGAGAGATGGATTCACTCCTTCCTTGAGTGCAACATCATGGTACAGAACATTACAAGTCATTTATCTCACATGGTTTCTCTGTTATCCCTGCTTATTGAAACCTAGTGCCCGCACCTAATATGTCCCGCCTATAAGCTATCCCGCTCTGCGCTGTATTTTAAGAGCTGCGCCATGCAAGGACATAGTGACTTTCCATGTGATTACCACAGGGCTAAGCCATGCTGCAAGCCTCTTATTCCCCCTGCATCTGGATCAAGCAGTGAAAGTTACCCATGAAATCCCCCCACTGCAGCCGGAGTTCACACTAGGCAGGCCGCTGATGAATGAACAAGGCCAGGCAGACGTCCATGGATGGCTTAATACTCACTGATACACACACACAAACACTCACACGTAAACACACACATAAACACACACACACATACTTGCTTATTTCACTACACTGTTATTTGTATCAGTGCTTGTATTAGTTATTTTTGCTCTGCTTTGGTTTTATTATTTTTACTTTGCTCTGTGAAATATGTCGACACGTTTGTATAAAATGTATTTCAAGACTTCTTTTATTTATTTGTTTTTACAGCCCATTGTAATGTGGCTGTTTTATCCATTCCCTGATGTTTTTTGTGTTTTTCATATTACTATTATTTATAGCATTTTATTGTCTATAAAAGCGCTTTGTAACTTTTTGTCTGTAATTCTGTTTTGAAAAGTCCTACACAAATAAAGTTGTATTATTACTCCAGTCCCATGGCATAGTTGGGATCCACTCCAACTTCCAATGCTTCCTCTCACCCCTTCTTACTTACAATCACAACTATGGGTAGCAGTAGCCTGGAGGTTAGAGAAGCAAGCTTATAACTGGAAGGTTATGTGCGTGTGATGTGTGGATGATGGATAATAGACGGAAACAACATATTTTGTCACACATGCTAAATAATATTAAATAATTACGTTCAAATTAAACCAACAGAGACTTTTTCACCATGCATTTGATGGCCGAGTAGGAAGCACACACACACTCACACGCTTGAACAATCTGGTTTGCCTTGAAATAAGATCTGTCGCTGGTTGCATGTGGACTTGACAGCACCACGTTGGGTATCTTAGCCCCTACGCTCCAAGCTGTCCGCTCAATCACAACATTTGCTCAGCGCGTGGCGGTGTGGAATGCCGGGGGCCAAGACCCGACGTGGTTCGCCGCTTGACGCTAGAATGTTCTCTTTGGAGACTGCGAGGCGGCGGTATCCGTCGTAGGTCGGCTATGTGAGTTGTTGTGGCCAGACAGAGACATGGGAGGCTGTCCGACATTCTGTTGTGGTTGTTGGAGTGGAGGTGGAGAGGAGAGGATGTGTTTACTTCTCAACATTACCATGACATAGCCTAAGGAGAGCTTATTTGGTCAGCACGGACTTTGAGAGGTCACAAGAGTTGTGGAAAGTGTGTGTTCACTGTCTTTTGGCTCATGAGGTTGAGGCTCTAAGAGTATTTTCAGAACCTTTTTTGAGTACAGTTATCATTCTCATCTGCCAGGTTCTGTCTTCAGGTCACAGGTTAGACAGGTGTCTTCCAGGATCAGTTAGGAATCTGGCAACTGATGATGATGATCATTTGCTCAGTTTTTGGTAGTGAATTTGTACTCTAGTTATCCATGATACAAAGGTTTTACTTTATTGAGTGGCTGTGTGATAACCTGGAGGTTTTTGAATTTTCTGTCATTGTGCAGTAGCATGCCTCCTTCCAGGCCTTGGTAGGTTTTGACACAAACCAGAATGCCTCTAATTCACTTTGTTTGTTTTAGTCCTCTGTATAGTTTTTAGTCATTTCTAGATTATTCTCTCCTCTACTCCTCATTTCCACATACTCCAGTTTTCATTTTATTTTATGCTTTCTAATGCGCAGTTTTAGTGTCCGTCTTAATTTTAGTACAGTAAACTATAATAGCCTTGGTTGATGGTATTGGATAGGCCAACTGGTGCTAGCCGTAGTCTTGAAATATGAGACAAGAGTGGCTAAATAAAAATGATCTCTTGGCAGGAGGTGGTATGGCCTTTGGCACTGCAGTGGTACCTCATAGTTTTGTCTTTTATTAAGAGACAGATATAGGCTGTGTGAAACAAACTTTCAATTTAGGCTTTTACATTATCAGAAATGCAGTCTTTCAAGAAGATGTTTCATTCCATAACTCATTACATTGCCTGGTAGTCAGATGAAGCTGTTTGGCATTATGGAGCCAGTTAACGTAATTGTCTTCCTAGCCCTTTTTTATGTAGGGCATTTATGGGACTGAGAGTTTGCATCATGTGTTTGTAGAGCGTGTGCTGTAAGGTCTGGCCTTTTTGTTAATAGCTCATTAACTTCTGGAAACTATCAGACTACCACTGGAAACTTCTTCTTGACCACAGCACATTGGAATGACTTTCGCTGTCCTGAAAGGCTGTCCTCAGTGGAGCCAAAATGAATCCCAGAGCTTCTTGAGCATTATTCTGCAATTACTCTTGAAAACACTTGCTGTAACAGATGTACGTGTTTCTTTACTTTCCCTTGTGTGTTATCCACTCCTGTCCTGCGTGACAAAGTCGAAAACATGATTAGTTGGTTGACATGTCATCTTGTCTTATTCAAGAGGGCATGTTTGAATTGGCTTGATCAGTAGCGTGGCCATCATGCTGTCAAATAAATCTAAGACCAGCAAAAGGCTCAACCTTCAAGGAAGCAGTGGTTGTTGCTAGCAGGGATGGCAACTGTAACAGTGGTATATCTATTGAAAGTCTATTAAAATCTATTAAAGCATAGTTAGCATCTGATTGCTGAATAAATAAATACACTGTAAAATGATTTCTTGCTGATCATTTGTGCTGGTACTTTTTACCAATTTTTACTAACTAGTTTTAATATGGCTGGACACGATTCCCCTTTGGTTACATGACAAATCTTACGCTTCCAACACTTGCACTAAAGAAAGGTTTGTGTTCTCTTTCCACAGGTGATGGCATGCCAAAGGAAAGCAGTCCTTTTATCAACAACACAGATAATGACAAGGGCAGCAACTACGATGGCAAGAACATGGCCCTCTTTGAGGTAATTCTCTTCCAACAGTTTGTACCTCATCGTATTTGATCTAAACAATGGTCTATTTACGTAGTGGGATGGTTTTTGCCTTAGGAGAACAGAGCCTGGGGCAGTCTAGTTTATTTAAACTGCAGCTATCACTGGAAACTCAGCTGTATCTGTATTGACATTGGCCCCAGTCAAACCTGATCGGTGCATCCCTACTTTTGGTCTCAGTCGAAAGTAATGAAAAGCCAATTCCTCAATTTATATCGTGGGAAAAGTCTTTCCTCTATTACTATTATTACACTGTTAAAAGCTCATAAGGAGACCTTGACTTAAAGTGTGATCCACCAATAAGCAGTATGCTACAGCAGCAGCAATCGACATGCACTGTGGTGAACTAAATAAATACTGCACACAAAGGTGAAACCGCTACCAGTCCTCCCATAGCACAACAGTTAGCTGATCAAAGAGCTTATTTGCCAAGAAGCTGGTGTATTCCTTCAAGTTCATTCAACTGAACAGTTGCCAGGTTGCTTTGCCATGCCATTTGGCAGCCTCTCTGTGGTTATTGGCCCTTGTATAGAATCCCTGGAATAAAGTCAATTAGGCACTGTGACTTCTATTTTCATCACTCTGCATGAATCTGATCCAGCCATGCTATTCTAAGACCCTTTGAATCATGAACAGCTACTGAACTAAGTTTTTCACTGACCACCCGAAGGCCAAATTAAAGTTGAACAAAACCTTCATTGAACCAGTATTTACACAATCAAACATCAATAACTTGAGTCAATATACATTCTAAAAGGTATTTTCCATTCTGCAGGAGGAGATGGACAGCAACCCTATGGTGTCGTCTCTCCTCAATAAGCTGGCCAACTACACCAACCTCACCCAGGGGGCCCAGGAGCATGAGGAGGCCGACGATGATGAAGGGCCCAAGAAGAAAACCATCAAGGTACAGTAGAGAGGCTTTGCTTCGCACAAAGTTTGTAGCAAAGCTTTTATCTTGTCTCGTCTCTTCTCTTCTCGTCTCGTCTCTTCTCTTCTCTTCTCTTCTCTTCTCTTCTCTTCTCTTCTCTTCTCCTAGTGAAAGCTCCATAGAGTTAAATGCACTATATTTGCATTTTAGCATTGGTACATTTACAGTACATTGCTGAACTTGTGTGCTTGCTTCCTTTTTTTTTTTTTTTATGCTTGCAGAAATCTGCCACTCTCACATTCTATGCATTATAGGTAGTCCCTTTCACTGGGTGAACCATGGTCTTTGTAGTTACAAACCCTTCAAGTTAAAGCAATATTTCCTGCCGTCTCATATTAATGTGCTTGTCGGTCTCCATTCTGGGAGCTCCCATACTCAAGTTTTTGTTTTCTTAGAGGAAAAATGAAAAGTGTCCACAGTGCTGCCAAGCAGCGCACAGATGCTTCTATAACCACAGCTCCAGTCCCATGCCAATTGCCCCATCCTATTCCTTGCATGGAAGTACGCCGTGGGCACCTCCCATTGGCTCAGAGAAAATCTTGGTCAAAAACCTAAGTGGATAAACCCCTGTTACCCCCTCTTTGGCTGGACCAGTGGGACTAGTCCTGTGCGTTTGCATTGGGAGATGGCGAAAAAGGTAGCTACTTGTCACTCTAAGGTGACCGCTTTTCTCTCATTACGTTCATTTTTCAGAAATATGGAGTATAGTCCCTTTGGCTGTTGCGAAACTGCAGTTTCATCGAAGGAATGTATCTGCTAGGCTGGTGGCGATGGAAGAATTGAAACTTTTGGAGTGATGTTGCAGGGTAGTATTGATTGATAATATATATTGTGCCTAGGTAACTGAATTGTAAACTGTAAATTCAATTGTAAATGTACACTTATACCAAACAGCCATGTTTTAGTGGTCAATAAGTTGGGAATGGGGCTTTTCAAATCGCCAACAATGGTCACTTTGTTGTAAGCTGAGGATCTCCCAGCATATTTTTGATTCTGTCCTATCAGAGAGATGCCACAAACATTTATTCATTCTTAAGTCTGGGCAAATGAGCTGCTGCTTCACCAAATCAGAATGGTCGACATTGTTCAAGATAAGGATCATGTGAATTTTGAGAAGCAGCACTTTCTGATGCACTTTGTATTACAAGCGTATTTCTTGCTCACTGTGGGCATAATGCAAGGAAGAAGTGATTCAGAATTTATCGGTTATTTGTTGCATTGCATAGTGCATTTTATACAGCGACTTTTTTCCCATCTTCAAGAACCGCAACACCCTCAAAATACTCTGTTGGTTCATTTTTACAGCTGTGATGAGTGGTTATGTCTTATTTCCTTGTCCGAATTGACTCATACTGTGTAGTAATTATTTGTGACACTGATTCAGGACACTTTTTTCATTACCCCTTTTTCTTCCTCCTCATACATGCCCTGGTTTCTCTCCTGTCTCCCATTCCCCCCTCTGCCTCCCTCTCTGGTTTTGTTCTGCCCCTCTTCCTACTCCACTGCTCACATTTCCCATCTTTCTCTTATTCACGTCCCATCTTCCTGTCCCGTCTCCCCTCTTCCCCATCACCTCATTCCACCCCCTTTTCTGTCCTCCGTTCTTTGTCTTCCTCCTCCCCTCTATGTCCATTTACTGTCCTTTCTTTTCTTCTTCTCCTTCTCTCCTTTCAACTCTGCTCCTCCTATCTGACACCCCCCCTCCTTTCGCATTGTCATCCCCTCTTCTTCTCCAATGTCTCCTCTCTGCCCGTCTAATCCCCTCTCCACCTATTTGTCTCGCTCCCTTTAGAGCCCTCAGATGGGGACCTTCATGGGTGTCTACCTCCCCTGCCTCCAGAATATTCTGGGTGTCATCCTCTTCCTGCGCCTCACCTGGATCGTCGGCACCGCCGGCATCATGGAGTCCCTGGCCATTGTTGGCATGTGCTGCTCCTGTGTAAGTATCCCGCCCTAAACCTAGGAACAAGTGTTGCCATCAGTGAGGCCCCAATACTTGTCAATCATTTTAATGACATTTTATTAACCTAATGCAGCGGGGCAACAAACAGGTTTAGCCAGTAAGCAGAATTTTGGCTCGTATTGCTTAAAATAGTTTCAGGCCATTCAGTTTTGTATTGTTTATGGGAAAATGCTTTGCCACTGCCCAGTGAAAAATATCAAACTGACAAAATGTATATTATGTCAATGCTCTGTGTTAGGACCTGTGCAGCCTCTTTCCTTTTTATACTTTCTACTTTAGCTTTTGTTTTAGAGCACTCACACCAAATTCAAAGGAAATCCAACCCTGTGTAACTGCCCACTAACATCTCAATCTGAGAAACAATGTTTATATTTGCTAAATGATATTTAAAAAAGTTTCAATTGAACAGAGTCAGTCTGACACTTACTTTATGCCAAAATTAACATGGATGTTAGTTGTACTTTATCAAGGGATTTAGAGTAAATCAATAACAGTTTAAGTTTCAAGTTTCAAGTTTATTGTCAAGTACTAGATAACAATGCAAACATCATCACCAGAAATGAAATTCTTGTCACATACATTGAGTATATTATGCAAGAGTGCACTTGATGCACATGCCAAGCACATTATATACATGTTCATGGTTAGATTGGGGGCAGATGTGCTGCTGCAAGTGTTGAGGTGGGATGCAAATGTTAGATTGACAGCAGTAGTGTGAGTGACGGGAGAGTTGACTCAGTGGTTACTGATCCCTCCTATATTTAGCCACCGCGGCTTTCTACTTCCCATACAGACGCAGTGCCTAATGGTACCTGGCAGCATGACGCCTAATCCCTCCATCTGCAAAGTGTCAGGCACATAGGAGCACACACGCCCACACAGTGCTATATTTACCAATCCCACAGCAGACAATGAATTACTTAAGCTTAATCAGGGAAAGTACAAACAAAGACTTGGAGTGCAATCTCAATTGAATACTTCCTTAGTGGTCATTGTAATGGAAGAAATCCCTCCCTGCTCCAACAGCATAACACGATAATCTTCACTGACAAAGTGGAAAAGTCCATTTATCGTCTTTAGGGGAGAAGTGACAAAATGCAAAGAATGGTAAGAGTAATGAAAAACAGTGCAGTCCCCGCCGCAGTCCTCAGCTCATATAAATTGACTGGTGATCGAGTTGGAAGAATCACCACCAATCAGAAATGAAGTTGTGTTCTATTTTATTCTATTTAGTGTTTGTATGAACTTTTACAACCTAAAGGAGGCAGTTATGAATGCAACTTAATACAAGCCTAAATTATGAAAAACACATAGGATGACATATTTCAAACCTGAAATTGAGTACCGATCCCCTTAAACTGAAAGAAGCAATAATAGCTATGAATCTGCCAAATCTGTTGTCATGTGGTAAATAGAAAGTAAACTATAAACTCCAATACTGACAAATAAGTTATATTTTCAGAACAATATATATTGTTTTGCAACTTATGCGGATGTTAAGGCTGTACATACAAACAATAACCTCAACAGACACTGTTTTCCCATCATCCCTTGGATACTTTAGTCATAACATGTAACCAGCTACACTATGCCAGTAACGCATGCTGTGAATTCATATCAGACAGAACCGTTTGCTTGGAAAGGTGGGTGCACTTTATCTAAATCTAGCTAAAGTGAGTTTAGTCGGGTTTACCTTCCACTACATCCCATCCCTTACATAACGACTGAGTTGGTGTCAGAGGAGAGCTTAGCCAAACAGATTAATGTTCATTTTCACTGCTTAGACCTCGTCTCCCTTTGACCTAATGGTTCCACATCAGTCAGTCACCCACAGGTCATGTGCAACATAGTCAGACCTACCAGAAATATCCAAAAATGTCCTGAAGGGAATTCAGTTCATTTAAATTCAGTTAAATTCTAGTTAGGTCTGTTCAGATCAGTTTATTTGAATTTAGTATTTTTAGACCATATGAAGGTTCCCATACTGTGCTAGGTCTTGAGCTTAAACACAAAGATTAAAGTTTTTTCAGAGGCTACTAATTGCTTAATGCATGTGGTTTTCTGTTCTAACACTGTTTACAAAGTTAAAAGCTGCTGCCAAAGGTTTCTGTTTTATCTCGACCCAAAGAACTGTAACTATTGGGGGGAGATGCATGGAGGATCTGTTTTTCAAGATGGACACGAAAAGGCTCAGTGAGATGGAATGGTTGGAATGGAATGGATGGATGGAATTTCCCATGCTAGCTTAGCGAGCACACACACACACACACACTTACAGACTTACAAACACACACTTTCACTCCTCACCACATTAGCCCAGTACACAACATAGCATACAGATTAGTTCCCATGAAAACGGAAAGATCTGAAGATCTATATATTCTGTTGGATTGTGTATCACTAACCAACACATAAAGAGCAGGCGCGTGGTGTTTAGGGGTCACCGACATTTGGCGGCTGCTGCATTTCCAAAATATGTCCACATCACCACTATGTTCAGTAGCTGAGTAAGCAAAAGGTATGACTGTGGGTGTCAGGTATACATTAGAAACAAGTAGCTACTGTTGTATTGGTTCCTATACCAATACTGGTATCCAATTTTGGGTTGCTATAGGCTAAAATCGTATCAGAATTTCCCCAATTCCAGGAGTCACTTGTAGCATTAAAGAATTGTGAGTCATCAAAACCGAAGAAAAATTAATGGATTTTCTGCTTTTTTTGGTAGCTGTAATGAAGAATTGTATCTCAAACATTTTTGTCTGATGACCCCAAACTAATGATCTAAGCCTAAGCTAAGCTGAACCAGAATCGTACAAATCTGTCTAAACCCAAGCAGAGTTTGAGTGGTGAAAGTTTCTGTGAGCCTAAACTTGAAGCCTGAAATTGCGAATAATTGATCCTCCCCTGGTCCAAGCCCATTGGGCCCAGTCGGGTTCCACTGGGTTCAGGCTGAAACATCGACCTCTGCTTCAGTAGTGGTTGTGCTTTAGCAAATGGGTCTACATGATTTTTGGGAATTGCAAGGTATCTTTTTTGAGTTTCACCAGACGAGACATGCCTCCCAGGACTTTCCACCTCATTCCTGGTCTTGACCGAGCCATAGCTGCTTAGGGTTTCAGTGGAGGTGGAGCTAATTGGCTTTCCTCCAGCTTTTCCATCCTCAGCCTGAAACCGGACGGCTAGCAAAGAACAGGAGGTTTATTTTGGTCGCAGAGACGCAAGGACAACTGTCTCTCTCTTTCATCTTGCCCTTGCTGTCCTCCTCCTCCCTCTGTCCCCTATTTTCTCTCCTTCTCCTTCTCACCTCTCCCTCCTTTAAAATTACTTTATTGGCATGACTATGAAACCAATATGACAAGTTTACACAATGTAAAAGTAGTTCATACATTCACATACATTCACCCTTTATTGGTTCAGAATAATTCTCTCTCTCTCTCTCTCTCTCTCTCTCTCTCTCTCTCTCTCTCTCTCTCTCTCATTCATATATATATATATATATATATATA
>CABFOQ010000972.1:39662-59035 GCA_900660455.1 Gephyroberyx darwinii | reverse complement strand
GGGCCTGCAGAGCTTGACTGGCGCCCCGCGCCTTCTGCAGGCCATTGCACGAGACGGCATTGTACCTTTCCTACAGGTCATACACACACACACACACACACACACACACACACACACACACACACACACACACACACACACACACACACACACACACACCAATATTAGATGGTCTCTCCAGTCTTTAAACAGACATAATGTACATCCATTTGTACTCATCCGCTACTTTGTGCGTGAATGTTATGTGTGTGTGTGTGTGTGTGTGTGTAGGTGTTTGGCCATGGAAAGGCTAACGGGGAACCTACCTGGGCTCTGCTGCTGACTGCTGGGATCTGTGAAATCGGCATCCTCATCGCCTCTCTAGACGCTGTGGCTCCTATCCTCTCCATGTCAGTATCTCACTACACACTGTCCTCTGATAAAGACAAACACTGAGTTTTCATAATAGCAGAAATACCTGCTCTTTCTATGAAATAGACTGACCGGGTAAACCCAGATGAAAGCTATGATTCCTTATTGATTTAACTTATTAAAACCTCTACGATCATGAAGGGGAGATGATGATGAGGCGACAAGTTAATGAAAGAATAAGCTTTGAGACAAGTGAGATATGGATGGAGCAAAAGGAGGAGCAACTCAGTTTTGCACATTTGAATCATTTATTTCTATCCACATCAACACAAGGAACACAAGGACACCAAAAAAGGTCCAGGAAGACTTGTCAGCTACACGTGTGCTTAATCTACAGTCACACATCTACACACACATACACATTAGAGTTTAAGCTAGTTGCTTTCCTTGACCTAGTAACCGTCCTCATGATACCACGCATTTGTTTTCCTGAGAGCAATGTTACCCAAGATGAAAATCACATTAATCATCTTCAATGTGCTTGAAAGAAATCTAAAGAAATCTAATCTAAAAAGTGACCAGTCCATCTGTGTCACTCTACCAGGTTCTTCCTGATGTGCTACTTGTTTGTCAACCTGGCCTGTGCTGTTCAGACGCTGCTGCGCACACCCAACTGGAGACCGCGCTTCAAGTACTACCACTGGTGGGTTAACTGCTTTTAATAAAGGTGGTGGGCAGATGTATGGACTGACAGACGGATGGATGATAAGAATAAATGTCTTGTCTAAAGGATAAAATGTCCTTCTGCATTATAAGATATTGCAAAAGGACTTTGCAATACAGTCTGTATCATTGCTGTCAAGGAAGAAGATACTGCATGTCCTAGAGGTTGATACTTAGTGTCTTGCAGCACTGTGATTCTTGTCAGGCTCACTCAACCTGCAGGGTCTTCATGGAGATTCTCAGACGCATGCAAAGACACACACCCATTCAACAGTGCACGCACTGTTGCACTGCACTGCACTGCCTTTGGGTAAAAGCAGAGCTAGTGAATGACACAGCCAAGGATAGCGTGACCAGTATAGTCCTTCGAATCACAAGTTACTTACCAACACAGGGTTGTGGTATTGATATGGGTGCAATGGTTATACTCAGTCTATCTATGGGTCTTGGTCAGCAGCCACCAAATGCAGTGTGTTCTGTCATGTCATGGACGGTGGCTTGGCACAGTGGCCTGCTGTTGGAGTTGTTCTGGTGGCAACCAGGGCCGTGGTGTGTCCGACCTAACAAGATTTGGCTGGAGACTGACAGTAAGCACCGACCTGCTCATGTCGACCTCTGTGTGTGTGTGTGTGTGTACCCTAATGGAGGGCCATGCTACTGGGCACACAAACACACACACCTGTTCAATGTGTGCCAAAGGGATCTGTGGAAATCAAGTTCTCGCATGATGAGGGTATTTACCAGGATTAGTTCCACACTACAGGTAGAGGCCAATACATCACTATTGCCATGGCTTTTACTGCTTTTTATTCCATTATCAAGCCTCTCAGCTCTCCAGTTCTGAGTCAGTATCCTTGTTTCACTAAGACATTTTTCTTAATCGTGCGGAAAGACCGAAACAGTGTTTTCTTTTCAAAACGGCCAACCATGTGAAGAATACACTGAAAGCACCAGCAGTAGTAGTTTTCAACGATGTTGAAAGTGTGTGTGTGTTTTCTCCCACAGGGCCCTGTCCTTTCTGGGAATGAGCTTGTGTCTCTCTCTCATGTTCATCTGCTCCTGGTACTATGCTATTGTGGCCATGGTCATTGCAAGTTGCATCTACAAATACATTGAGTACCGAGGGTAAGGATGGTTTTGTGTGCAGTAATTTCTTGAGTGTAAATGACATAGTACAGCTTACAACGGTACAAAGGCTTCTTGACAGGAAATATGAAAAACTGCAGAAAATATGTAAAAATAAACCAGTAATGCTGCTGGCCTGGCACTAAATCATATACTCTGACTGTTATTGGGCAGCTAAAAAATATGTTCTGGACGGCAATAAATACCACTTCAATGCAGAAAGTGCCCGAGTTTAATATCTGCTGTTGGGGTAAAAAAAAAAAAAATCCTCAAAATGCTGACCTGTTTGAAATCAAAAGACATATTTTTAGATTAATAACCATGGATTTCTGGAATTATCCGTTGGGTTTTGAAAGGGTTTGATAAGCCAAAGGGCCATGCAGGTTTTGACCATTAATTCATTCCCTTCACCAGGGCAGAGAAGGAGTGGGGTGATGGCATCCGCGGTCTGTCGCTCAATGCTGCGCGCTATGCCCTCATTCGCCTTGAGGAAGCACCACCACACACAAAGAACTGGAGGTATGTGTGTGCTTTTGCACTGAATCAGGTAAATCAATCAATCCAGCACTCTCATAGCATAAAAAAAAGTGCCATTTTACCCAACAGTAGCTTTGGAGCTTTGGAGGCTGATATGGACGCCACCTGTCACTGTTGGGGAATTTGATTAATCTTTTGGTCCTCTCTCTAATCTGACAGAGAAGGTTGATAAGCCCTTGTATTTAGATTTCATTTTTTTTCAGGATTTTTTTTTTTTTTACGTATTCCCTACGTACTCTAATTGGAGGTTTTCCAGCTTTTTCTGTTCCTGATCACATCTGTGTCTCATAGAGAGCGACTCACTATACATTCAATTCCCTGCACCCCTTATAATTCAGGTATCTTCCTGAAGGAATCAATTGATGTTGTCTGGCACAGTAACACGTAACACTCACCTAACCAGGCGAGTTGAGTAAGATTCTCATTTACAGCAGAAACTAGAATTGGATTGATTGGATTGGATTGCCCTTTTGGCTGCTGCTCATGAACCAGTTCAGAATCAAACAGCTGTTCCTCTACTCCTTGTAAAGCAATGACATCCAACTCTACTCTCCTTCTTTCTCTCTCTTTATTGCATCCAGGCCTCAGTTGTTGGTGCTACTGGACCTGGATACAGATCAAGGCGTCAAAAACCCTCGCCTACTGTCCTTCACCACTCAGCTGAAGGCAGGGAAAGGCCTGACTATAGTGGGAAATGTCCTGGAGGGAACCTATCTCACCAAGGACGCAGAGGTCAAGAGGGCTGAGCAGGTAGGAAAGACGCATGCACACACATGCACACAAACATAAGCTGAAGAAAACACACACAGACTTGTCACATGTCAAAGGTCATTTCCTGCCACTAAGGAATTAGTCCTTTCTATGGACTTCACCCACAACTCTTTAAACTTCTCATATACAAGGCTCTGTTATACCACCACATGTGTAATCTCATGGTCATAGTTTAGGAAAATATACCACCACATGTGTAATCTCATGGTCATAGTTTATGAGAGAATTGCCAATCTGTTTTATACCTCAACATGTTGCCTGTACATCATTGCCTAGTAGTTTTTGGGGTAGTCAAAAAGTTCAGCTGGTTACTGGCAACAGGATGCTCACATGGGATTAAAACAACGCTAAAGCATCTCCTCTGGCACTACAACGATCAGGCCTGTAGAGAGATAAGAGTATCAGGGGATCTAGAGGGTTGTGACAAGCCTCCTGAAACTTAGACTCACTCTGCCACCTACTGGCAACATTGAGGAACTCACCACAGGGGTCGTTGTCCATCGCTCACAAGCATCATGACTGAATTCACGATTACATGGAATCATGCAACCCAATGACATCGTTTCGACCTGTTATCGTGAATTGTCTTGAACCAAAAACATTTGAGATATTTTGAAAAAAATGTATGTATAATTGTTTTATCTCAACTTGCTTCCTTTGTTCCCATTTCCTTTCTCCCCTCCTCCCCCTGTCCGCCTCCCTTCCTCCGTCCAGAACATCAAGTCGTCCATGTTGGCGGAGCGTACCAAGGGTTTCTGCCATGTTGTGGTGTCCTCCAACCTGAGAGATGGCTTCTCCCACCTCATCCAGTCTGCAGGGCTGGGAGGCATGAAGCACAACTCGGTCCTCATGGCCTGGCCTGGGACCTGGAAGCAGTCCAACGATCCACAGTCCTGGAAGAACTTCATAGGTACACAGGGAGAACCAGACCACAATAGAACAGAATATATTGGAATTGAACCACAAATCCAGAAGAACGTTATGGGTGCAGATGGAGAACCGGATCAGAATCCAGAATACAACACAATCACATCTGTCATTCTTTACCCTTCTTTCTCTCCCTCTCTCCATCCAGAGACGGTGCGTGAGACCACGGCAGCCCATCAGGCCTTGCTGGTGGCGAAGAACGTGGAAAATTTCCCCACCAACCAGGACCGCCTGGGAGAGGGCACCATTGACGTGTGGTGGGTGGTTCACGACGGAGGGATGCTGATGCTGCTGCCCTTCCTGCTGCGACAGCACAAGGTGTGTGTGCGTGTGTGTGTGTGTATGTGTGTGTGTATGTGTGTGTGTGTGTGTGTGTGTGCATGTGTGTGTGTGTGCCTATTTTTAAAGTTTTTTATTTCATTTCACTCTTCATCATTTACATTTGAGTCTTTTAGCTGAAGCTCTTATCCAGAGTGAGCTGCAATGAATGCAACAGTGCAGTATAGTAAGGAAAGCAAAATCCAGGGCCCGATATTCCAGTGACCATAGAAGGATCATGTAAGATGGATCATGCAACTTGGTATCTTCCAAACCAACCAACACTCCTCTTTTCCTCCCTCCTCCAGGTGTGGAGGAAGTGTAAGATGCGCATCTTCACCGTGGCCCAGATGGATGACAACAGCATCCAGATGAAAAAAGACCTCCAGATGTTCCTCTACCACTTGCGACTGGACGCAGAGGTGGAGGTGGTAGAGATGGTGAGACTCTGTTCCATAGAATAACACCATAGGGCGTGTGACAGATAGGAATGGACCAATGTATTGGTATCAGGCTGATCTAGACCTATAATACTGGATTAGCTATTAGCTAGTCTAAAACATGCTGTAAACCTAATTTACTCTTTGCAGCACGACAGTGACATCTCAGCCTTCACCTATGAGAAGACGCTGGTGATGGAGCAGAGGTCTCAGATGCTGAAACAGATGCAGCTGTCCAGGACTGAGAGGGAGAGAGAAGTAACACACACACACAATCCACCTTAACACACCCCGTTGCGCAATATCAGATTATGTGTAAAACAATTTCTCACAGGAAACTCTTTGGGTAGAGTCCAAAGATTACATGCCAGCTAGTTTAGTGCCAGCATTATCTGGGTAATCACTGGCCAACCGCTGAGCTGTGTTACAATTGGCCCCTTTTCCTGTCCATCTGCCAACGCTTCTCTGGGCCATGCCCCACCCCCTGCTCAGATTCAGAGCATCACTGACGAATCACGTAGCTCGATCCGGAGGAAGAACCAGGGCGGTGCCCAGGGCTCGACCCCCAGCCGACAGGCCTCACAGATGGAGCCCACTCAGGAGGACGAGGTAGCCAAGTTGTCAACCCGCTGTCTCTCACTGTTAGAAACACAGGCCCGTCTTCACAAAGCTGGATTTCTTCCTACGGTTACATTTGTTGTTTAAATGTGACTTTTATTATCTGCTGTAAGTGACGGATCTGGACAATGGACAAGATATGGGAATGGTCAGGCTCGCATTGTGATTGCAATTATACACAATGCACGTTTGAGCATCGCATTGAAATGGTAAATGTAACCGTAGCCATTGAGCAGGCGTACTAATCAAGGATCATATCTGATCATATCTTTTTTTAAATTAAGATTGTAGATTGTGAGTGAAGCTGGAAGGGTTTATTGGAGGTCCTAGCTGAGGAGTTACAGATTTTACAAATAAGTTGAAGTGGTCCTTAAGCAGTACCACTTCTAACAGATACGCCACAGAAAACGGTGGGGAAAAAATATTGTAATAAAATCCATTGTACTTTTCCACACTATATATTCTTAGTCGAGGGTTATCCTTATCCCTAAACTAAGAGTTAGCCCAGTCCTGATTTAGTTTCCTTTCACACTGCACAAAACAGCTCTAGCTGGCCTCAAATCAGAGTTAGTCCACTTCAGAGTGCAGCAGTGTGAAACCTTAGTTAGTCCAGGACTCAGACCCAGTTATTGTAGTTGAAAAGAAAGGTAAAGGCCGTGTGGACAGCCAAGAGAAAGTAGCTGGTTCTACATCTGGCCTTACAAAAGCCCAAGCTGGTCCAAGAGTAGCACTACTTACTGTTACTGCTTTGTGAACACCAGCCCGTCACACCCTGGAGCTGCAGCCCTTACCCCTCCATTACACCTCCTCCACCCCTCCACCCCCACCCCAAATGCCGGGACATGAACAGTATCATCTCAAAAACCTGCCTTTGGAGTATGGCACATGGAGAAAGGAGTCTTTTGTTAAAAGACTCATTGTGTATGTGTTGAAGATGTGGGTCAAATAGTGTTGGAAAATATTTTTTATGACTTGTTTGATGGGACTTGTTGTGAACAGATGCCTTCTTAATGGTCCTGATGCTGTAAACCCCACCCATCTGGCACTTAGAGCAGGTTAAAACCTAGCTACTATTTGACCTCAGTCCGGTACATGATTCCTCCAGTTCTGACTGGATGATACTGTCCTCCACCATTTTTTTGCTTCTAGCCTAACCAGAATCACCATGCTTATGATCATCACCTTGACCCCCACCCCCCACCTCCCATGATCCTTCATCAGCAAGTCTCCTGCCACTCACTTACATAACCACAGTCACTGTTGATACTAAGTCACGCATAGTAGTCAACACTCATTCAGAAAAGGTTGTGCAAGTTTTTGATCACAAGGCCATATTGAGTCACTTCTTCACTAGATGTTTGATCATCAGACGTCATACTATGACTATCTATCTATTCTGTAGCCCCTTAGAGCTGCTTTATATCAACAAGCTGAAGATTTTCTCCTCCCTCACATTTTTATTTTTGTGGTTGTAGAGATGGGGAATATCTGACCTGTAACTAATGAATGAATGCTGTTCACTGCATTTACAGCAATACTTTAATCAGGAAGTACATATTGTACTTTATTAGATATTACAGTGTAGCAAGACAGAAAGCTATGCAACATAGAACATATTACAGTATAAACTCATCTGTCCTCCAACAAAACAAATTCATTCAGTCTGTTCACTTCAACAGTGATCTAATAATATCTGTACATCTCACAGCGTTGTCTAATTTTGGACTGGAAGATTATCATTAAGCCTCCCTGCTGGATCAGAGATCCCAGCATCCTTATCTCCATGATGTTGTTAACAGCAGAAATGTGATCCGTTCTTATAATAGTACGTGACTGTGGTTATGGAACTGTGGAGGTTGTACACCGTAGCACGGATGCAGTGGCAGAGAGGGAACAGAATTAGTGTCAAATTTGATGAAACCAAATCCATTCTATTAATAAAAACATAAGTATCTGTGTTATTGCCACTGTATCCCTGCTTCAATGTTCATAGACCATTGTTTTAGTAACAAATAGAGCATGTGTTATCATCCGTTGTGGCTCAGTATCTATTTTGAACTCTTTTGGTTGACGTCCTGCCTTCCCAGCTTGGTTCTTTCCCACCACTGCAGAGCTTTGTGTCTTCCAGCCCACCCAGAGAAATGTTGTGTTGTGGTGTATATGGCGTATTGTTGTGTCTTGGTCCGTGCGTCTCACTTTGATTCATAGTGCCTAATATCCCTGGTGGTTGTTGAACAGTTGAACCAGGTTTGTATCATCATCACCCGTCACTCCATAGCACGGTTAGCGTGGTTTCATCCATACCGCTTGCAGTAAGAAAGGACGTGTTCTCTCTCCTTCCTCAGTCCTTGATGGTCACTACTCTCAATGCTTTTTTCCCCTCATCCTCACAATCTTCATTGCTGCCCTTTTTTTGTACCCCCTTTCCCTGTTGATCCCTTTCTTTCTCATCCTTTCCTCCATTCTTCTATCCCTTCACCACCTTTTGTTTCACCCCTTTCATCCCTCTAATCCATTTCCTGGTTCCCCTTCATGCCTGCTCATCCTCTGTCAATCTCCCTCACTCTTATTCTTTTTCACCCCGCTCTCATCCCTCTCTCTCTCTTTCACCCTCTCTCTCGTCCTCTTATTCCCCTCCGTCTTTCTTCCAGGCCCAGCTGATCCATGACAGGAACACGGCATCTCACGGCACACTGAATGACAAGGCCGACACCGGGCCCGACCGGGTCCACATGACCTGGACCAAGGACAGGCTCTTCACTGAGCGCAACCGGAACCGCGAACCCAATGCCAATGTGGCCGTACGCGACCTGTTTAACATGAAGCCGTAAGTTTGCGTGCGGCGATTCCCGACCAAATGCCTTATTACTTTTATATGTGTAGCTGACAGGTCAAGGGGTAAAATGAAGGAAGTCGGTGCATAGTCTGACCGCACCTTCACATTCATGGCAATATTTCTATACATAACTGGAAAAGCCCCAAATACCGTTAGTATGGTGATGATTAAAAGAAAAACATGGTGTTGCATGTGCATTGTGAGAGACATTTGCACCATTTTGAATTGTTTAATCTTTAATCTAGTCAAAATAAATAAAAGAATAATGAAGAACGACAAAAGACAATGTTACCACATCAATATACTTACTTCCTATTGATTAAAAGGATTTAAAGTGTACACACACGTTATTACTTCTTCCAAACGGTACTTCAGGATGGTGCAGAAGCCTCAATGCAGCAGGACAGCATGTGTAGTTGTAGTGCGTAACAGTGGTAACGTGCACACCCAGAGCCTGACATGGTGAAATGGGACAACTGCCTGCATGGTGTGTGCATTCAGGCTGCACTAGGTGTGTGTGTGTGTGTGTGTGTGTGTGTGCGTGCATGGATGTTTTCAACCATGTGAGTCTCCGCACCACGCAGACCACACACACACACACATACACATTTTGACTAACAACTTTTCATCCAATACAGTCAGTGTGCAGAGTTCATCGTGTTTGTCCTGTTGTGATACAGAACAAAGATATTGGCTTATAAAGTTGAAAGTTTTTTTTTAAGTAAATTGACACAAATCATTGCAAACACACAATTACAGTCTCTATGGATGTAGTAGCATGCATAACACTCACAAGGACGGGGATCTTAACATGAAACTTCACCATACACATCAAACGGCTCTCATGCCAAGTGATCGTCACATTTCTGTGGTCACCTTTGGGTGTCATGATGAGCCATTTGGGCCATCGGTGGCACGCGGTGTGGCGGAGAGCTGATCTAGAAGCATCTAAGCCTGTTTCTGTTGTTCTGTCCTGTTTTCCTCCTTCTAGAGAGTGGGAGAGTCTGTAAGTCACATTTCTCTTTGCCCTAGGCTGTATGTGTGTCTGTATGTCAGTGGTTGTGACCAGTTTTGCTCCATGTCCTTCATCTTGTGTGCGCCTACCTTTTTCTGGTGTGTGTGTATGTGCATGCGCTTCCCTTTTCCCCATTATATGTATGGTGGAAGAGCCTCCATTGGTTTAATTTGCATGTAAGCATGACACTATTTAGTACACGTGACCGAATTTGTGCTTTCCATCCATTAACCTTCATCAAAGTTATAAGCAAACCCGACAGGTGTCCACTTGGTTCTGCTTTAGGATGCAGACAGAACGTGGGTTTGCACCACGACCTTGATGAAGGTTTCTTCAAATGGAAAGCAGAGGTTTTGTTGAAATGTCTTGTTTTGTTCGCCTCAGTGTAATTTAGCTTCTGGCTGGTCACGTGTCCCGTGCTGTGTTTGCTTTAATGCCATTTGTTAAGTACATGAAGGTGATGATATAGAGGCAGCATTTTGAGGGAAAGGAGATGGACAGTGCTTATTTTGACAATGATGGCAGTTGGTAAGTGGGGCAAAATCTTATTTGGGGGAAACCTTGCATGTCCACTTTTGTCTTAAAATGGTCCTTGTATATCTTGGCCTCAAGAGTTGTTTGAAGTTGAAAACGCTTCAGTCCCATAACCGTAACCTGCCATGCCTCTGTTCTCACATCCTTGTTTGAGGCAACTTATCAAATTACTGAAAACAGTTAAACAGTAATTTGCTCCTTAAGAAAAAAAAAAGATTGATTGTGAACTGATAAAGATGCTTTGTGTATTTTTTCGTTACTCATAATCACGTCAAAAATTATGTTTATCTTGAGCCTTATTCAAAGAGGTGCACTTAAGACATAACTTCAGATATTGACAGTAATATTGACATTTTTAAGAGGATTTTCTGCTGTTCAGCTGTCTTACCTGGGACTGCTGCCCTATTGCCAGGCACACAGGTTAAGGCTGGGGGTAGAGCTACAATATCTTTGGATTACCACCCCTAAATCTTTCAAGCCTCTCCAGTGAAGAGAGCAAAACATGTATTTTCTGTACAGTGAAGGTCTAGTTTTAAGTTTAGGTTTAAAGTTATGATGATGACAATTCAGTGTTCTCCTCACTGGTCTCACTCAGTGATAATGGAACAGTAAACCGTTTGTATCTTGGCTGTTTCCCACCTCATCTTCTACATTACGGGGACAGACCAGTAAAATTTAGGATTTTGATCAGTGGTAGTTATCAGTGTTTTCCCCGGTGTGGTCTTTTCTCACTATAAGCCTCATGTCGCACTAGGAACCAGTCGAATGTTCGTCGGATGCACACAGCAGTCAAGCTGAACGAGGTGGTGGTCAACAAGTCCCAGGGAGCTCACCTGGTTCTGCTCAACATGCCCGGACCGCCCAGGAACAGAGGAGGAGACGAAAACTGTATCCTTTACTTACATGAATTCATTCACTTGAGACACCTGACACTTGGGTCGTGTAAATGGAGTGGAAATCAATGTTGGGAAGATAGCCCTACGTTTTTGTACACTCAGTGTATCTGCACCCGACACTTCTATTTACCTTTATTTGACCAGGTAAGTCAACTGAGGAGAGAGCTTCTTGTTCCTTGACTCCTCTCTTCTCAGACATGGAGTTCCTGGAGGTTCTCCTTGAAGGTCTGAACCGGGTCCTCCTGGTCCGAGGCGGTGGCCGCGAGGTCATCACCATCTACTCTTAAAAAAAACGAAACACCCCACCCTACACACATGGGCCATCGCCATGGATACCGGTTGCCGGGCATTTTTCGGGGGAAGAAGCCTAATTGGGTTTTTATGGAGGGAGGGGGTTGTTGGAAGGCAGGGGCCGCTCGTGATTGGACAGACGGTCTTTAGGACCTCAGAAGGGAAGAAACAGTTTGTGTCTAACCAGCTGACTGGCAAGAGAGCGCACTGTGTGTCCACGCCTGGCCACCGTACCCCTGTCGCCTGGAAAATAGAGCATAGAGACACTTTATATTTTTCATTTACTTTTGAAAATGTTGTTATGTTATATTTTCATATTCTTTCCCTCTTCTCGTGTTGGTGTCGTCAAGTTTTTGACACTCGTGTTAAGATAAGCAAAGACGTGACGTGTGCTGTTGATATGAACCTTGTAGTCTTTCATGTCCTCTGTTGAATTCTACTCTGGGAGGGGCGAGGAAGTTTGTTGGACCTGAGAAGAAACACAAAGATGGCAACTTACGGGATGGGTTTGAACTTGTTGAATAAATTCTTTAAATTGAAGAAGAGTCTTCGAGTCGCCAATTGCTTGAGTATATTGATTAACACAAGCAAGCTGAGCAGCTCGGGAGAGAGGTACACCCACAAGGTAGGGTACGCAGAGCTCTGCCGGTGTCCGGACAGGGATTATAAGAAGTACGATAACAAAGGGGCTAGTTAAAAACATTGCAAGGTCATACTGCTGGTTTCGTCTGAACACTTAGCTCTGTGTGGAAGGACCTCTAATCAGGCTATACAGAGACACGAGATGAGTCTAGCACAATCCATTAAAACCTACACACATGATCACACATGGCCTGATCCACACAGAGTATTCTAACAGCAACACTAGTCCCTTACTGAGGATACAGGAAACAAGCTAGGCGTGAGGGAAGGATCATAAGACAAATAAGAAAATATACACTATAAGATCTGAAGAGGTAGAAAATCACCCTTCTGCTACTTTTAACATCTGTTATATTGTCATTACTTACTGCCTCAGCAGCAGGATTCAAAACAAAGCTCTTGTACAGTGGAGGGAGGCAGCAGGTCGCAGGAAGTTCCCCACAACCTTTACACAACCTTTCAACGTCAAGTAGCGTCTGGTGATCTGATATGGTCTGCATCACCATCAGTACTTAAAGGTTTTTGAAGCTCTTTACTTCAGTCTGAACTCAACAGTTTGTCTAGTAGCCACTGAAACATCTCGGTCAGGTCGTAGGATAATCCATCTTGTTAAAGAACTGATCAAATCAGCGGGGTGGATTCCTGTCTCCAGTTGAACGGTGTTCTTCGAAGCAGCGCTTGTAATTGTTGTAATGTTGTTGCTCTTGTCATTGAGGAAGTCAGGACTACCCCTAGAAGAACAGCTGTCTATATCGGTGTGTGTGTGTGTGTGTGTGTGTGTAGCACGCACATTTCCACGGGTAGGTAAGCGTGGGGCCAATTTGGTGAGGGTTAGGCCAGGAGGATTTTAAATGTGCAATAGATGCTGTCCCTGTTGAGACACATTGTTGGCTGCTGAGACGGAGGCTGGTGGATCACCTTGTTAGTCTGGTTGCGGCCTTTCGTATTGATTCTGATACTTAATCAATATGTCCCACCCTCAAGAGTGCTATTGCTGCATTAGGGAAAATAGCCATAGTTGATATTGTAGCCCTTTGTGAACTTTATAGTATGTTATATAAATGCACCACTGTATTTGTGTTTTCTGAAGTAGTGATCATAGGTGTTGAGCAGGATTGGGAATGACTGTAGCTGTAGGAGAACAAGAGGCTGAACACCAGCCAGTTGGTTCACACTAAGTCCAGAGGTTGCCTTCACTGTTGTTGGCCCTCAATAGTATCATTGTTATAGTCATCCTGAGCATTAATCGACACTTGTGGGTCAGTGTACTTCCAACCACATCTAAAATATGAATTTGGTCCGTTTGATGTGGTTTCATCCCGGCTTACTTACAGCACTGTCGTCTTTGCACTAGCTAACTTGCAGCAGTCAGTTACATCAGTGGGGACTGCCTCACTTTGTTCTACATGCTACAGCGACATGTTACACTTTCTACCTGTCAATATACCACAACATCCTTAAATGGAGTGAGATTTTGATACACGAGTGGGCTCTGACTAGGAGCTCAGGAGAAAGACATTTGGACTAACTTTTAGGGATTATAGGAAACAAAACTTTTTTTTTTTGGTAATTTTATCACACACTATGTTATTTAGGTTTCGAATCCCAAGCTGAGTAGATGAGTTGTGATGACCATGTACAGGAGAAAAAGTGCCAAAAAGACAAAAGAAACTGTGGTTGTTAGTGCTTCCTCCACATGGCCATAGCTCTTTCTAGTCACATTTAGTACATTTCATCACTGGAAACCGCAAGAAAAAGGCACAAAGTGGTGAAGAATTTGTTTATTTTTCTGATTCAAATGCCCCACCTCTCCAAAAAAGTTGTTTTACTATGTGCAATTCATCTTCCATTCATAGTCCCACGTATAAATAAAGGAGAAAAATAGGCTAAATGCTGCCAGCAGAAACTAGAAAGGAGCATCTGACCCCCCCTCTCGTGTACCGCCACAGTTTCTTTTCCACCTTTTCCTAGCAGTGCAGTATTTTGTAAAACAGGATGTTGTCTTCCTCCAAAAGAGAACTTCTGTTTTAGATCCGACTGTCAGACATGCGACGTCTCTGTTTATCGTGTTTTATTCTGTTCCTGACGTGCGCCTGTGTAACTGTGTAGTCGTGGTCTATGTGATGTTATGTTATAATTGATCTTGTAGTGTTCATTTTCAGGACCGGGCATCTTGTGATTTTACGGGGTGTGTGTATGTGTGAAGGGGGGCGGCTGTAGTCAACTTGTTTGCAGATCTGTTACATTTGTATTTTTATTTTCCACCACTTATCAGAAAGACATCATGTACTAAAGGAACCAGGGTACAAAAGAGTGGATTGTGTCAGTTATGTCACTCACTATCATATATGAAGTTCATTGAAAATATTTGTTGTTTTTTTTGTTCTGCTTTGAATTTTAGCCACCAAAGATGAAAATCTTTGACTCTATTAAAACATCGAATTGTGTCTAGTTTTAAAATGTTGAAACTAAACAGCTGTACATTAATACATGTTTTTTAAATTTAACCTTCATGACTGAGTTGAATAGCAGTAGTGGTGCAGAAATAAAAGATAAAATACATACAACTGAACACAATACGCTAAACATTTACAATAGGAGTAGATGGTAAATAGGAGAGTCGGCAGTCTGTGTCGTCTGAAGTGACTGGAGAATGTTATCTACCTCAAGGTGTCACTGAGGCTTGGCTGACAAAAGAAGACAACAACCTATCCAATCACTTCTGTCAGAACCAATGTTTTGTATGGATCAATGAATGGAAAAGCATCTGCTCTGTAAGAGAACCAGCAGAACTGCATGTGTGTGCGTGTGTGCATACGTGTGTGTGTGTGTGTATGTGTGTATGTGTGTGTGTGTGTGTATGTGTGTGTATGTGTGTGTATGTGTGTGTGTTTCTGCTGGTGGCCAGCTCAGCCGGCAGGCCTCTGACTGTAATAGGATGTCACTTGTGGGTGCAAATGTAGAGGGTAGCCCTGTATATTCTGTTTGTGCCTCTGAGTAATTAATAAAAGTGCTGAAATAAACCAGAACTCGTCCAGTTGCTGATTCAGTTCGCTGCACAAAGCTCCGACAGCAGGGATGATGGGAGAGGAGATGACGGAGACCTCAACGAGGTGGCCACACACTCATAGCTGTGACATTAACAGCAATGTATTTTAGTGGGATTGTATTCCAATATATTAGTCACTGAAATGACCTAATGAGAGAATTTACTTTGTGGTTAGTTATGTATTGGACTAAAACCATGTTTGGTTGTTTTATTGAGAGGAAAGACATGAATAGATGGTAATAGATGGGACAATTTGTTCTACTTTGGTTTCCAGTAACCACACGGGACCCTCAAAGCAAGAGGATACTAAACACAACAGTCAGTGTTTGAACTGAGTGAGCAGTTAGAATTATTTATATATATAATTAGATTTTTTTTTATAGAATACAGTCACAAAAAAAATAGTTAAAAAAGAATTTGAATCAAACCATAGTTTGGTTGGAAGCTATTTGAAGAACCAAAGGCTGAAAATTTGATTTGGAAATAAGGTTGAGTTGTATTTGAGTTACAGTTTAGTTAAATGTAATGTTTTGTTTGAATCCTGCCTGGAGGGTCATTTGTGCCAGGAAACCAGACCAGTTATGTTCAAACACAAATCCCTTCAGCAGAGACAAAATACCTACACTTTTTCTTTTGTCCTCTAGAGGGCGGCCTTGCCTTGAAACGATGGATTTTATTTTGTGGTTGGTTTAAGCTGACAGAAGATGTGGGTCACAGATGGAATCAATTCATTCTCAGTTTGAACTGTTGAAATACAATTTGATATTTCTAAAAACATATTATTACAAATAAATATTTGTCTGGGAATCACTATCATGACAGCCACTGAACTGCAGGTCCAAGTTCAAAGTGAAATAACACCGACTGTGATGTGAGACGGCGAATATATGTAGAAGAAACAGGAATGAAAAATGGTGTGAGGATGAGGAAAATGCCTTGGACTCAATAGCTTCTGAAGGTAGCACAGCCTGGTTTACTGGCCTGGAGCATCTCAGTGCTGTGATTGTTTTTAGTGAAGTATTGAGTTGAAGACATCCGTTACACTCGTCTGATACACGCTAACCTTGTGTAAGATGGAGCGTTCTAGTCACACATTGTCAACAAAGGGATGAATTTAATGGCCTTTGCTAAGAGGGGGGAGGCTGTTGCCCTTCATCCTCTCTCCCATTGCAGCCAGGTTATCATTCCAGGGCCTTTGGTTGGGGGGGGCTTTAGCTCCCTTGTGCCCCGTCTGTGCCTCCCCTTCTAACTGGACAATCAGCTACTCAGCACCGACAGGCCTGACCGATGCTGGTCACATGACCCCTGGTTCACACAAACAAACGATACGAGCATCTGATTCAATTAGAGCGTGACGATGAGAGAGAGAGAGAGAGAGAGAGAGAGAGAGAGAGAGAGAGAGAGTGTGTTAGTGTTACGCTTTTCATGTCACAATTAATATTACTTCCTTTGCACGTTCAGTTACATTTCACATTCTTTTTCAGCAGGAAGTGTGTGTGTATTTGTGATGGAAAATGTATATGTGTGTGTGTGGCAGACGGAAGGGGGTGTGGTTGTACTTTCTGCTTTACTCACCTGCAAAGTCTACAGGGGAATCCACTTCAATGTGTAATGAAAAAGGAAAAATGGGCTGTACCACACTCTGTGTTTTGACCTTGACTGACCTTTTGAGGCCCATGGTCACCTTTCACCTTTTTGAGAGTCAGCATAATCTAGCAGTCCAAAGTTCTGAGTCCTTCTGTTCTGTTTGCTCTGTTGACCAAATCGACTGCAGAGAGCCTGGGCGTTGACAGCACACCCGGACATATCGAAATTGCACAAATATGGGACTAGCTGGCTGTGTGTGTGTGTGTGTGTGTGTGTGTGTGTGTGTGTGTGTGAGAAAGACAGAAAAAGAGAGAGAACTTCTCCAAACAGCTTCATGCTTGATGTCACTGAGCAGAATCAGAATCACTTCATTTGCCAGGTATAGTAAATGTTCAGGATCTATTTCATATATAAATCAACCTTCTGTATGATCACTTCAGGATCAATACCTGCAGATTAAACTGACCTGACCAAATCAGGATCAGGGCCACACACTGTTAGGTGTCTGCTATGTTAAACCAAGAGGAAGGTGCCTGCCTCTCTTCACTTCAAGGGTCCTGATCCCTGCTGCAGAATTATAGCTCGACTCGACGATATGTCAAATCTTCCATATGATGTCTTTCCTGTGGGCTCTTTTTATCCTGTTGCATCCTGTGAGATCTCTAGTCTGGAACCACAAGTTGCTATTGTAATACTTTGATAAATGAAGGATGCAACACAAATTGAAGCTGTATCCATATAGTTTGGGTTATTACAGTGATACCATGGGTATAACTATGCCCAGTAGATGAAGGGTTAAACTGGGGAGGAGAGCGTACTGGGAGGCTGAGAGCAGCGTCAAGTTATCCACAGATAAACAGAATAACACCGGAAATGGGACAATTTTGCCATCAAAATAAAAGTTTAAGATTTGTCAAAAACATTTTAATATTGTGGTGTACCGAATAAAAAACGACAAAATGCAAAAAATAATAAAAAATACTCAGATGAAACTTGAAATGAAACTCTTGTTTTTTGTTTCTTTTGTTTTTACCCTCTTATTTCATCTTGCGGCGCCTTCTTCAGTTCCTTGTTATTTTATGAGTATGACAAGGGTAGATTGTGTTTGAGAGAGTCCAAAGGCCAAACGCACAAGTTTATTGATCATCCCGTCCCGTGGATGTGAGTCTCAGGAAACTGAATTAAGAAAACTGAATTTGAATTGGGAAAACCAAATATTAAATTCTTATCAAAACTTGAATTCAATGATAATAACATTCAATTTCAAATTTCAAATACACAGGACATCTTGTCCTGTGTATTAATGAAAACTGAGTATATTCAATAATCGATTTCTTGAAATCGTGACAAATTCAAATGTATCCAATTCAAATACAATCTCCCCAGGCACCTTTCAATAGGATGTCTTCTAAAACACATTATAAGTGTGCAAAATACCAAGAAAATATCCAATTCATGTGAAAAGTCTTTAACTCAAATTCCATCTGATATTTTGTCTATTTTTACAATCATTGTCATCATCAATCATCATCACAAGGCACTGGAACTAGAGCTAACACTTGAGCTGGTGTAAGGAGGTGGAGGCAGTGGATCAGAGAGTAGTTGTTTAAATCCCCCCCAGTGTTCCTTCTGGCTGTTTACATTTTTTCCAGTTGGTGGATTAAAGTGACACTGCTGCACGCTGCTCTGCATTTATTTGTACAATGTGTTTTAAACATGTGGGGTCTGGCATATATTTCTGAGTTGTGTGACATTTGTTTTTGGCTCCTTTTGAAGAAAAAGAAGAAAAATACACTTTATTGATCCACATTGATCACATTTTTGTGAAGCCGTTTGAACCCAATGACAAGGTGTGGTGATCTCTATACGTCAGCCTAAGTGAGTTTTATTTTTTTTTATCATAATGGAGAGCAAAGATCAAGCAAAACTCAGCAGATATTTAATTGGAAGCCATATCTAAAAAATAAATAAAATAAAATCTCATCAGAGGAGTATTCAGGACCAATGTCCCCTCTGAGCATCTGGTAATTTATCAAATAATAGTATGTTGTCGGTTACCAAATGTAGTCGATATAAGCATGTTTGTAAGTTAATATTAGATGCAGTGATGTAGTTGACACCCTGGATGACTTGAACGCATAAAACGGATGTTGAATTTTGACGTTCAACAATAAGGGTTTTATTTTGAAAACTAACACCGGAAGTCAGTTGTTATTCCGTCGGGGCTTGATCTTGGTCGCAGCGCCTAACTGGGCTGCAACATCAATAACAGCCTACAGCGTAATAACGCTGCTGCTGTTGCGGGATCTCCCGGGGAGCAGACAGAAGGCGACGATTGTTTCTGACAGTCTTTCTCAGCTACATTTCTGACTCATCTCTTCCTCCTGCCTTTATCTGAAAAGAGGGCGTTGCAGGAACAATCAGCCTGGAAGAAGGTGACATGCCCTTCATTGCCTGGCGCAGTCAGTGCGCCGATCGCAGCCAGACGCGGACGAGGTGAAGACCGGAATGGTGCGTTTACATTCCTGAATTTTACATGAGGAGGCCTGAGTCGGTTTCACAGCTGTTTTAGTTTATTTTTTTATACTAACAACACTACATGACCGATCGCCGAGCCCAACCGACGCGAAAATGCAGCACAGCGGGTGTATGGGTGCAGGTGGATGGCCAACCTGACGGTCCCAGCCGCCGCTTCCCTCCCGTTCAGCTGCCT
>CABFOQ010000972.1:27102-39640 GCA_900660455.1 Gephyroberyx darwinii | reverse complement strand
TCTGCTGCAGCAGGTCGGGCTTCGTGCAGAGCTGTGAAAACCAAAATAAAAAATTCAACAAACCGGGGATCCGAGCCATGCTTCCCGGGGTCGGCGTGTTTGGCACCAGCTTGACCGCCAGGGTGATCATCCCGCTGCTGAAGAATGAGGGCTTCGCCGTCAAAGCCCTGTGGGGCCGGACCCAGGAGGAGGCGGAGGAGCTGGCCAAGGAGATGAACGTGCCGTTTTACACGAACCGGATCGACGACGTGCTGCTGCATCAGGATGTGGACCTGGTCTGCATCAACCTGCCTCCGCCTTTGACGCGGCAGATCGCTGTCAAAACACTGGGTGAGTCCTGCTGGCGGGATGCTGCGGTCCTGCCGTGTTATTGTGGCTACTAGGGGAGTTGATGTGCAGGCCTACTTGGTCGTGCCTACACTTGTCAACTTATGGTTTACTAGCTTACAGTGGAGCAGACGGAGTGTGCTTTGGACTATAGCAGGTGTTAAGAATAAGGGGTGCTTATGCAACGACCAGCATCTTCTTCCATTTATGTCAACAACTCTCCTTTATTTCTGAAACTGTCCCCATATCTCACTTGCATGGTACTGATGGGGCCCCAGTACGAGGCATGAGGGTATTTCAGCTGTGAGATGGCTGGAATATGGATGGCATTAGTTTAATGTTGCAAAACATTGCTGCTTAAGTGCTCTTGAGCAAGGCACTGGGCCCCTGCTCCATGACCACAGCACTGTGGGCAGCCCTGTGTGTGTGTCCATGTGTATCCATATTGGGCTCACTATTACACCTAATGCACAAAGCCTCATAAGTTCATGTTTAGGCTCATTGTCAATCATTTTCTCTCAAAGCATTGAACCCCTGTCCTCCTGGCAGGAACGTCCTGGGTGACCGGATTGTAATTGATAGCGTAAAAACACATAATATCCAGGTGTAAATGCACCCGAGATGCATTCCAGATCCGATCATCCAACCCACCTCCGGAGGTGCTCGTTGTCCCCTGTGTTGGTTGACATGGCATATGACAAAGATGCATTACTGCATTAAAAAATATATTTCTTATAACAACCATGGTGCGGATGCTGCGTTATCCTCTGGTCACAAAAGGACAAATGCTGGAATGCTAGCTAACTACGGCTAGCAATGTTTTATCTTTTATTTGGGCTGAA
The DNA here is from genome assembly GCA_900660455.1 of Gephyroberyx darwinii. Lineage (NCBI taxonomy): Eukaryota > Metazoa > Chordata > Actinopteri > Trachichthyiformes > Trachichthyidae > Gephyroberyx > Gephyroberyx darwinii. Next base: position 38,471 of record CABFOQ010000972.1, on the reverse strand, counting down.
AAGTTTCATTTCTCATTTCATTGTGACTTCAAGTAAAAGACCGGTATAAGAACATTTGATTTTTTTGTGGGGACTGCCCCTAAAAGATTGAAAGTCTTGGTCAAATGCTAAGCTTAACCTATGCCAGTGAAACTGACAAATGTAGAAGCCCAAGAGAAGAGGCCCGAATGTAAGAAAAGAGGGACACAAAGGGCGAGAGGCTGTTCTACTTTAAATCTGGAGCAGTGTGGCTTATTTTGGAGATCACAGTCGGGAGCTGTGGAGCAGCTCTAAAGGAATGGTGGCAAGAGGAACTGGCTGTCGTCTGTGCTGTGCTCCAAAGGCTTGATTTGCCCTATAGCCGGCCAGTAAGCACAAATAAGTCAGGGTTGAGACCAAACAAATGGGTCCAAATATGCTCAACATCAAGGGAGAAACTGGGCTGTGTCTGAAAACACATATTGCATCCTACCTACAAAACAGTAGGCAGTAGGGATACACAGATACATAAAAACGGCTAGAAATACCAAAATCTATCAACACATAACACATAATTGTTGACCCATGTTGGAACAGCAGCATCTGTAGTGGTCGGTGTTGATTTTCTGTGATTTTGCTGGCATTTAACTTCAAATGGCCTAAGCTGACATACTCCAGATATCTACTGAAGAGTCTTCAGTGTAAGTGTACAGACCCTGAAGGAACGTTACACTTTCATTCACTTCATGAACCCTGGACATAATATAATGTATAATGTATATAAACATCTCCATCTGCTTTGAAGGGTTGCTCAGTGAATTTATTTCTCATTTAACCCTGAATTTAACCCACTTCGACCTGGTTAGCCCATCCCATTGATATCTGTGCACTGTACATTACCAAATGATGGTGTATCTGAGTGGCAGTGAGGATCAGGGTTGTTATAAATGCTGATTGTGGACGTGCTGAGACGGGGACGACGAGAGTCTCGTGGTTATCTAGAAGAGGTGTTGTGACTAGACTCTGCCGATTCTTCTGAGGTGTTATTCATTCATTCAAGTGTGGAGTTGAGCAACTTTTAGCAGCGCCTTTTTCATTACAGCACATTGTCGTGTTTCATCTTTCTCATCACACTTTTTGTCATGGAGGAATAAGGGCCAAAAGGTGAAGGGCTGGTTCTCAAAAAATGCAGTTAGACAATCACTATGTCAAACTGTAAGAAGTAGGCAATAACTATTTTATGATCCCTGTGGGTGAATTGGGCAACAATGTGATGTATTCCTTAAAATAAGAAACTTTGAATGTCCCAAACAATTCTGCAAAGGGTCATATTTGCCTTTTGGCCTGAATATGAGTGGCCCTGGTCTCATTCACATGTGCTGAGTGTGTGATGACACATGACACCAGTCAGTGTAAACATCTAACTTCTGCCTCGGTGTCTCAGGCCACTGTGGGTCCGTTCAGTTTCACGCTGCAGCCCTGCTGGCATGTTTGCTTTGGTGAATTCTGTGGAGTGGCAGTGTGATCAAATAAAAGGGACAAGCTTAAAGTACGGCAGTCAATGTTTGTTTATACCATGACACTGCACTAATGTCAACACAGTGCATGCACAAATGCACACACGCACACCCAATACACATACACACACCTTGTGTTGCGACTGCACTTTTCCTCACTTCAACTCCCTCCTTTCCTCTCCCAGTGGTTAAGAAATAAATCCCAATTACCCTTCCGCGTTGATTCATATGCCAATGCGTCTGACAGCTGTGAGGCCAAATTTAGCTCTGCACAAAGGTTGCACAAGCCTGCTGAGCCTGAGCCAGAATCGCTAATCATGTCCCAGTGAACTTGACGCAACCTGCACAACGGCCGTGGCAACTTGTCAATGGCCATTCTTTCTCTCTTTCCTCTCAGCCCAGTTCCTCGCGGCTGCATTGTCTCAGAGCTGCCTGTTCCTGCTCCGTCACCGGCAGCCGGGTCTGGGTCCAATCAGATCTGGAAGTCTTCATAAATTATTCTCAACCTGCTTGCTTTGCCAGATACGTGGGATTTACCGCTTTGGAACAGAAGTCGTTTCTAGTGATCGGCTACATAAACAAAAAACCATATTTTCAAACGTTGTGTAACCTGGGCCACGTGTTCACGACCTCCCACCCAATGCATGTGATGCCACCAAGGACGCCTGTCACGCTGCCGCCGCAATGCCTGGACAGGCCGGGCATGAGAAAATGCAAAACCGACTTCCTCTTCCTCAGGGTGTGTGACACGATGGTTACTGTATCTGGCTATCGCTGGCTTCTTGTTTACCTCATGGGTTAAGGTGATAAGTCCAATCAGGCTCTCTCGCCACAGGAATGTGGACTTAGGCATCGGAGGTATTCGCCAGTAGTTTGTCCAACCATAATGTATGTGTTATTTTGTTTTCATTCATCCTTTATTTGCTGAAATATTAAGTTGAGCTTTCGAAAAAAGTATACAGATGTACTCAATAGTTTGTACCAGTGTTTTTATTGAATAGCTGGTGTTTTACAGGGAAGGCACTCTGCAAATATGTTATCTAACCTGACCTCAATGGCCTTTACAGTTTGCAGGGCTAAAATGCACCTGTACTGGCAACTGTCTGAGGTAGTGTTGAATATACAGCACCAGCAACCACAGCGGACGGGTAAACCTCACTGGAAATAAAGGTTAAGATGAGGTGTCATTTGGCCAAATAACGCCTTTTTCACGCCAAGGAAGGACCACCAAATAGAAATGTGTTTGGTTAGGCTGTGTTACTGTGTAGAATTTTTTTTTAAAATGGCCATAAAAACCAGATAATAAGGTCAAGCTGATCATGCCAGTTTAAGAGGAAAAACGCTGGGACAAGTCAGAGGCGCTCCACATGTCGTTCAGGTTTTACCCGACGCGGTAACTCCCCTCAACCCAACACACTTGGTCACATTACAGCAAACCAGTCATTCTTGCTCTGCCACATCCCTCCTTCAATAGGGATTTCTTTCTCTCTCCCACTACTATAGCATTCCTGAGGCATCTGATGTCACACGGGCTTTCTCAGGGAATTTGGTGTGTCGCAAATGCCAAATGGAGACTACCACACTGTCTGCTCCTGCGCGCGCACACACACACACACACACCGTTTTGCTTTCAAAGACAGACTCGTGTGAGCCCCAAGCGTTTCTTGGTCCACAGCTTGTGAAAGTGCTATTTCTTAAGCCAGAGAAGATTTGAAGCTCCTTTGGTCTTTTTTTTTTTTGCTAGCTCCATTGGAATACATTAGCATTTCCAATGCACATAAATTCAGACCGGCTGCTGTTTGTCAGAGCCTTATATATGATAAGATGTTGTTTTTTTTAACTGATAGTTTTGCAGTAATTTGCTGCTATAGACTTCTGATCTTATGGCTTAAAGCAGTGGCTCTGTAATGTTGTCAGTGTGGGAGCAGGGTGAGAAATACTGCCTCTCTCCTCGGGATCAAAGCTCATGAAAACATACAGCTACTCATGTCACGTGGGGAAACCTAGAACATACGAAGGCTTGTGACACATTTTATTTCCTGGCTTATGTTTTTACAAAACCATGGTTTACAGTATTAGTCACCTTGGTGTTCAAGGAGAGCAGTCTAAAAGCCAGATGAAAAGGGGTTTGGCTCCCTGGTAGTCACCATACAAACGTTAAAAATGTAGCTGCTGCTAATGCTAAATGGGTGGGAGTCATGGGGTGGCCACAACATGTTTCCAGTACACAAAAAATACATATACTTCAGAATATGTTCAGAGATATGTTACAACATATACACAAATTGGCCATAATAATAGTATACCCCTTTAGAAATGAATGGGACTCATATGTGCAAAAGCCTGAGATTCTGAAAATGAAAATATGTAATGTCCAAAAATATATCTGTACATGTAGATAAGATTCATTTTGCAGGTATGTTTTGAGCGACTAAAATGTATTTCAGGTATACCTGCAGGTAAATGTTTTCAACAGCGCACAGATTTTTGCACATTTTAAAATGTATCTCGAAACATGCTCTGACATATTTGTGAAGAGTATTTTTTTTGCGCTATGAGTCATTTGGTTGTTAGTAAGGCCAAAGAACCATCTCAGTATCACACAAATAAAGGAGTTATCAATTTAAGAAGATGAAAGACAAGCGCGCCGGAGAGGCAGGCTGTGTGTATGTGGGCCAGATACTGAGAGGGAATCTGAGAGCTCAACTAAAATGTAACATGAGCAAGACTTTCAGGTACGCTTTCCCTCCTTTTATGAAGTTTAGTACGTAGGGAGGAAGTCACGGGAGGGAAGACATTTCTGTGTGGGTGAACGCACACATGTTGCTAAACAGTTTGTTCCATGGTTTGACTGAAATGAAACAAGAAGTTCTGTTATTACTTGAAGTCACAGTGTCAAGTAGGAAACTGACTGTAGTGTAATGCTTTCTGCTTCTAACCGCGTCCCACTGTCAGTGGGGTTTCATAGAACAAGCCAAGTAAGTGATAGGCCGATAAGTCATCTGTCCCTCAGATCATTCACTGGATAGATGGATCAGTTATTTTTCACTCATCCTGTTGAAACTCACACATAAATCAGAAGAGAAAAATACTTGAAATGCTTCCTTACAGACTATCTAGGTATATTCTCTCTCTCTCTCTCTCTTTCTCTCTCTCTCTCTCTCTCTCTCTCATATCAGTGGTAGAAGCTCATATCAGGTATCAGGTCAGTGTGCACTGAGCTCAACAGCCAGACGCTTCCTCATCCCTGCTGCCTGCACCGGCTGTCTAAGAATAGCACCTAATGGTCATCACACACAGAGATGATATCGTGAGGCAAAGTAGATGGGCAGTGATTGTATCAGTATTACAGGGATGTGCCCTGGAGCATAGGGAAGATGGGCAGAAACGCAGGGAAACGGGAGCCCCTCTTTAGAAATGAAAGGGAAGTTTTATGTGGAAAAAGATTCTGAGAGTAAAACTTCACATCCCTATATTATTAATAGCTGATATCAATTAATGTGCTGCATGAAACAAAATCATAATGTTTTTGTTGCTTATCACCCATAAACTGGCACTGGTTTTCAATCCCCATGGCTTGAGAAGGCAATATCACCAGTTTCCATTAGTTCATAAAGTTGCACGTCCTTTAATTGCCTCAAGACTGGATGTCACACCAAAGAATGTTGCCCTGATTAGTTTGTTATCAGTTTGATTATTTTTCACAAAAGATGATATCAGAGAAGATAAATTGGATTAAGCCAAAAGAAATTGGATTAAGACCTTGATAATTCCACATTCAGTGGCTTCCCCGGCATGCCTTGATCATAACAGCTTGGCTGTCATGGAGATGTTGAAATAATTTATGAAATCCTGTAGTGTACTTCCACCCTAATGGAAACCCCCTGTGATGAGCTGTCAGATGTCCATGCTGGGCGGTGACGTCCCACGGTACATGCTATTCATACCCCTCTGCAGAGGCCAGTGGGTGGGTGAATGTGTATGCTCGGTGTCTGGGTGGGTGGTAGCTCGTCTCCTAGTTAAAGTGTTAATTAGGGTTTTATATGTATTTGTATGGCACTCACGTGCATAAATAAACCAAATATTTTGACCTCACGCAGACGGTAAACCCAGCAGGGAACAGGATGAGGTGGATATGTGACCAGGAGTCTATTTGTTCAGGCTTCTCATCATCTGGAGTTTTTCTGGGTAACCGTGAGCAGGATATGTGTGTGTGCATGCAGTAACCCATCAACAGAATACTTTGATGAGCATTAAATTGTACTGACTGTCAGTTAGCACTGAGCTATCACCTGCTCTGGAGGGGCACCCAGTGGCACAGTGCTATTTATAACCTCGCTGCAAAGGGCAAGCGGGCGTCATAACTGCATGCTCCCACCACCGACGCTCTTACGCAACTGCACTTCCGACCGGTGATGAAGCGCCGCGGTGGCAGCTTAAAGGGCTAGTCGACCCAAATGTACGGATGGCGTGACAGTAGTCCTAGTGTACTGGCAGAGGTTACAAAGTGCTACTGTAGTCAGCTGTTTTGTGAGTAAAGGGATTTTTTTATTCTGGGTGCGACATCTGACAGTCAGAGTTCAGTTTTTCTTGTGATAGTCAGATTAGGCCAAATAAAAGCACTGACAGTTTTTCTTTTTATGGATCTAAAATCTCTATTGTTCCCAGTTGAATTTACAGGATTGGTATTTGTACGATTTCACTTAAAGAATATTCTCATCAATTACATCTTGTCCATTGAACAAAAGCTGGCTATTGCTAAGAAGAGCAACTCTCGCTGGGTCAATAATGGTTGAATAAAAGTTCCCTCCTCTTCTGATAGTTTGATGGATAAAAACTTTACTGAACTTTTAATGTGATTTTTAAAATGAGTAGCAGTGTCAACTAGTATTTTATCCCTTGTATTCAGTACTCTGATGGATTAGGGCCTTTGGGTTGAGCTGTGTTCATAGAGGAGTCAGCTAAACGTAGCCTATAGCAGAATGCCGCCCATAGAAAAGCATGCTGCCGTTCCCAGGCCTTCTCTCTCAACATCAATGCTTGTTGTTTTTTTGAGTTTTCCAGAGTTTTCATGTTCTCCTGGACGTCCATTAACATGCTAATGACAGCCTGGGAGTGTGTGCATGAATGAGAGAGAGAGAGGAGGGGAAAGGGAGATGGCGAGAAACGCTGAGAGAAAAAAGAGCCCGTCTTCCTGTGAACTTTCCTTTGTGTGTCGGGTGAATGGCTGAACGGGGAGGCTCTTTCAGTCTCCCACCTCGCCGCTGTGCTGAGAAGTGAGCATTCCTGAGGAGGGAAAAGTAGAAGACCCCCATCTTCCCCAGCCCCCCGTCACTCTGCATGGACCCATGAGGAACTATTTGGTGGTGTTGGACTTGGGTGGGGTTGGGGCTAGGCTTTGGCTGAGGAGCCAGATTGTATTAAATCTGGGGGCAGGGAAGGGGGCAAGTCTTGGACGGGATGGGGAACTACTTTTTATTATTACATTTGACGGATGGGATGGGGGGCAGACGTTCGATGATAGTTTTGATAGTGGTGATGGATGACTTTTGTATTATTGGGTGAATGGGTGTGGGTGTGTTTGTGGGGCAGGGGGGACTTTGGGTGAGGAAGTATTTCAACGTGGATCTACGTGGAATAAAAGTCATTGTGCAGGTTTAGAGTTCAGCAGAAACCAAAACCCTGCCAAATGAGTGGACCCAGTACAGGATTTGTAGAAGATGGGGGTCCTGCAAGGATAAAAACAGCATTTCTACCCTTTCAAAAAGACATGAGTTGAGGCTAAATCCCAGTTTAAACTCTGTGTGTATTCACCTTTAACTGCATGTCCTAAACAGGGTTGTAATAGTTCTGCAATTTGCTTTTTTTTATTTTTAGCTTTAGTTTGGTTTGAGTTTGAGTTTTAGTTTTGGTCAACTTTAATAAGAACATAGTGTGGGTTGGTTATTACTCATGTTGTGACATGTACTTTATCAACCATTATGCCGACTCTTTTTCCACCACAAACCCTCCAAAAATATTTGACAGGATGGGACAGTTGTTCAAACACACCCACTCGCCACTGGTGTGTGTGTGTGCGTGTGCGTGTGCGTGTGCGTGTGCGTGTGCGTGTGCGTGTGCGTGTGCGCGCTTACATTATTTTGTTGGTTGCATACAATTACTTATTACACAGTAAGTAATGCCTGAGTCAATATTTGATTATTGAAATGTGTTTGTTGTTTTCTCCAGGTGTGCGAATGCTGCGCCAGGACCCCACTGAATGCCTGTTTTCCTTTATTTGCACCTCCAACAACCATATCTCTCGTATCCAGGGCATGGTGGGGAGGCTGTGCCAGTCTCTGGGCATCCCACTGTGTCAACTGGATCAAACCGGTTACTATGATTTCCCCTCCCTGTCTGCTCTTGCAGGTGCTACATTTTTTTTTGCCATCAATATATATGCCTCTGTGTGGTTCTTTGCTTTTTAATGATTTGCTTTTCTTGTGCTTATTTGTTTTCACATGCTGCTCCATGTTTCAAGTATTCCCCACCAGCATTCAACTTCATATTGCTATTTCCTGAACAAAAAGATGATTTAGTACTATGTTGACATATTCAGGGTTCCTAAACAGGTCTTGGAAGTATGGAAAAGTATAGGAAAATAATTTGATAATTTCCATGTCTCCCATGTTGTTCAATGCCAATACACATTTAACTGCACATTTCCACTATTATTTCACAAAGTATGATATTTATTGTTGTGGGAAAGTAAACTTTAGCTATAAGCCAAATTGAGAGTCATGTTGCCAAGCCACCTACACACTGAATGCTGGCCAAAATCTTCAAATCCAATTAAAAAAATTAAGATCTGGAAAAAAAATTTAAACAGAAAATGTGTAGAAAGCCTGCGTGTTCCTATCATAACTGTTAACTGTTTCATACCTTTTACATTGTGGTTGGCAGACAGCAGCGTAGAGGCATGTCTGAGGGATCTGGGTTTTGGATACAGGGCTCGGTTCCTGCAGCAGAGTGCCAAGCAGATTCAGGACACCCATGGGCCCCAGTGGCTTCAGGGTCTACGGAGTGTCCCATATCTGCAGGCCCGCAACGCTCTGCGCACTCTCCCTGGTGTAGGTGTCAAGGTAGGAAAGTGCCAGGTTGCCTGTTGCTTTGAGTGTAGGCTATGGAGTTTTCCTTACATTTATGGGCATAGGGCATGTTAGGTAAAAATGTATTAACATGTAATAGAGGCCAGTCTATTAATACATGGCAGGGAGATGGCTCCTAATGTGTCAGAGTTGTCCCTTTGTTTCTCCCCGTAGGTGGCGGACTGTGTATGTCTGATGTCCTTGGATAAGGCGGACGCCGTGCCCGTAGACACACACGTGTGGCAGATCGCGAAACGAGACTACAAATGTGCTGCTGGCAACGGACAGAAGAGCCTCACAGATAAACTTCACCGAGATATTGGTTAGCAATCATTCATCTCATCAGTAGTGTATGTTTGAAATGTCCAAACAGGTGGTAAGCATTGAATTATGGCTCTCTGTAATCTTTAAATTCACACAATACCCAATGTTATATTTCTACACAGGGGATTTTTTCAGAGAACTATGGGGTCCCTATGCTGGTTGGGCACATTCGGTGAGTTACTCAAGAACTGATGGTCAGATTCTGTCACATCCTTTGATAGTCTGTCTCTCCACTATAACCAATAAGTGTCTCTCCTTCATTTAGGTGTTGTTCTGCGCTGATCTCAAGAAGTTCCAAAAGCTGAAAGAAATGCCCCCTCTTCAGCAGCAGCAGGAGGAAGAGGAGAAGAAGGTAGTCAACGAAAAGGCAAAAATTAAGACTGAAGAAAATGGAACTGTGACGAATTCAAAAACCAAGTCAGCATGTCACAGGAAAGCAAAGAAGTGTGTTAAGGTTGAGGGGATGCTGTGAGGTAAACAGACTTCTTAAGTTAGAATTGATTGGTGCTGAACACTGATCACCTCAGGTTACAATGCTGAACATTTCCATTTTTCTACAACTTCTTACCTTGTGGTCCCAGCTTGACTTGAAAACCCAATGTGGTGTTATAAGTCACACCCTATGTGAAGATTAAACTTGGATAAAAGATTCAATTCACCAGGACCTTGTAACATAAAATATGACTGTGCTGTCATATAAATGATTATATGTGTTAATATTTATGGGACTTTGTCTACCATGTCATTGTTTTTTCTTGCAGAGGAAGGAAACTGAGCCCTTTTCTCCTACATCAGTGGTTTTCAATCCAGTGCTCAAGGACCCCCTGTCCTGGAGGTTTTAGCTCCAGCTCTACTCAGGCACGCTTGAACCAATTATGGTATCATGAAAACGTGAAGCCTTTAATTGGTTCAGGTGTGTCTGAGTAGAGCTGGAGCTAAAACCTCCGGGACGGGGGGTCCTTGAGGACTGGATTGAGAACCACTGCCCTACAGTATGCCCATTTTCCGATGAACTCAGAGGTCACTACTACAAAAACATGGCACTGTTTCTTTAACAATGATAATAAAATAGCTTGTGTGCTGATTTTCCAGTATCCATATGAGCTTGGTCATTTTTACAGGCCTAGTAAAACCATTTCTGACATACTGGTCCTCACGCCTCCAAAATGTCATGGTAAAGTAAAAGACAGCCTCTAGATGGCAATATAGGTTGAAAGATGCTGCTTTGCAAGACACAGTTGGCCATTTTTTATATCTGAGAACAAAATGCACTATTTGCTTATGTGAATCACTCCTCACAAGCCCTCTAGTTCCTTTACATGTACATTATGTACTGAATAGTGTTGGCATCTATGTACGTGTTTAAAAATGTCATAGAAGGTCACTATGTTGAGTTGTGTTTCTTTGGTACTGTCTCTATATCAGAATTGTATTTCTGTTCTGCATCATAAAAAGGGAAGTCTTGCCTGGGTAACTGAAGTACCATGGCATCTGTATGTTTATCTATAGGCATTAGTTGGCTGTGTCAGCTGCTCTTTTTATAGCATGGATTGCAGTTATCTGCCCTCACTGCTCAGGGCCTAGTGTGACTGTCTCTGGTGACGACATGAATATGTCTTTTGGAGTGTGTAAGACTTATTACTGTCCCTTATGGCAACGGGAGAGTATGTCTCTCACTGTTTCAGTTTATTGTTTGATATAAAATATATGGAAAGAAAGTATTCTAGAAATGTGGGGACAAGCATACATGGCAACCAAGCCTCTGTCTTGCTCTAATTTGACAGTGTGTGTGCATGTGTTCTGACATGTAGGGCTGAGCTTATTTGTGAGCAGGTGTATGATGCATGTAGTTGTTGCATCAGTGTGTGTATGCGTGCGAGTGTGCATGCATGATGTCAACCATCCATAGACGTCTATTTGTGGGAGTATGTGCAGCCATGTGTGTTAATGGATATGTGAGTCAGCTTTCATCCTCACTCCAGTTGAGTTGGACAGAAGCTGGGGCCCGGCTTTAGGGCAGAGTTAGAGAGAAAAAAGAAAGATGGGAAGATAAAAATAGAGGTGGGAGAACAGGAAAATAAAAAAGGGAAGGAAGCGAGAGAGTGTGCTGGGGGGGGGTCATCATTTTAAAGAAAAGGCCAATCTGTAGCATGCTCACAAGCAGATACACAAAGACCAAAACAACTCCACAGTGGCCTGTGTATTATGTAAGAGCTGGGTTGCAGCTCATGCCATTCCCTCGGGAATATTTCTGTTGAAAGGACATCTCTCTCAAAGCGCCCACTTCCTCGAAGTGGGAGCTTCATTACTCCCTAGAGGCACCAGGGGGCGCCCCTGTTGGGGTCCCCCTGCACAGAGAGGCTTGTGTCCACATCCAGATGTGCAGCAGCAGGGTTGTGTTTGTTTCTGGGTGGCAGTGTGTGAGGGGTGGTTCTGTGGAGGG